>MU224579.1:3293147-3303914 GCA_018584345.1 Thuja plicata
AGAGTAATCTTTAGTTGCTTATTGATTAAATCATGTTGATTTAATTAATTAAGTTATTACTCTTTAGTGCTTAAGTTTCACTTAGGCAGCTTTATAATTCTTTAGGGTTTTAGCCTTTAGGGTTTCGTGATTCCTTTTATAAGGAGTCGCTTCTTTGCATTTCATTAAGGAGATTGTAATATTTTTCATTTCATTGTTAATAGAAGCTTTTTCTTGCAACATGATTTTCCAGTCTCTAGCCTTTTGGCCGCCATAGATGTTCTTCTTCTCTTCTGTCTTTGCTTCTGTTTGTGACAGTCTTGCATGCAGGTGGTCTTGGGAAGATTTGCATTTGTCAAATCTAACACATAGTTGGAACAGACCAAATTTAGGTGGTTACATTTGCCCCTCTTTGAATTGATGTGCGAGCAGTGCATTGATTCAAAGAAAGTTTTTGATTTTGATTTTAAAAAGATTGAGAATCTCATTCTTAGTTGTCGAACGAAATGTTGATGAGATCAGTCTCGCACTTGATTAAACAAAACTGATAGAATTGATTTTGAACTTGGTTGTCATCCAAAGATCAATAAAAGATTTTAAAAATACCAATTCTGAACTTGGTTGTCGTCCAAAAATTGATAATACTGATTCTGAACTTGGTTGTCATCCAAAAGTCAATATGAAGCTACCAGGAGCTTTAAAAATCTTTTAAATGAGGAAACATAAGATATCTAGCTTATGAGAACCAAATATTTCTATCCAATAGTTCTGACTTTAGTCAAGAAACTGTTATGCCCCTAGTTTGTTTGATAACGAAGTCATTTTTAATGCAGTTTTAAGCAAAAATTTAATTGATGATAGTGTAATCATGCCCCCTCGGGAACGAAATTGAAGGAAAAGAAAGAAATCCCTTAGTTGAAGAAAATAGAACACTTGCAGGAATTGATAAGGCCAGAAAGAGTGAAGTAGAAGAAGGTGTGTTTAAAAATAAACACATGATTATCAAGTTAATTATGTGAAAATATGAGTGATAATGATGTTTAGATCAAGATGTATGATGAAATGTGCAGTATTGTACCAATGTGGTGAATAAACGAAGCAAATTCATAATTTTTGAAACTGTCGCAAAAGGACATTGTGCTGCTAAAAACATTGTAGGCACCTTCAATTTAGTTCTTGATGAAGGAAAAAGAGAACACAAATGATTTTGTAGTTAGCTGGGAGGAGTTTTGGAAACACTAAATGTCCCAAAAGACCCATATAAGCCTCCAAATTGACTATTTCACTATTCATTTTGACATTAAGTTATAGCCAATTAGAGAGCTCTGCAGAGAAAATGGTGGTCCCTGTGAGGAAACATCATTTCAAGATGAGCCAACGACACCAGCGACCAGCCAACTACCCACCACCGGTAAGTGCTCGATAAACTACCCTGTAAATTTTGCGTTTTTGAATTTTATGCATTTTGATGTGTTTTATAGCTAGGCAAAGGTAGGATCACATCCAGGATTCTAGATCGCATCCTGTGAAATGTGTATCGCATCCGATTTTTCCTAGATCGTATCTGGTTTGTCCCAGATTCTGCGTCGCATCCAGGTTTTCCCAGATCGCATCCAGTTCTTTAGATTTAGTTATGTTTTAGCTAGATTCCATCAGTGAATCGTATCCTGTATTTTGGGGATCGCACCCCGCATTTACGATCGCATCCTATTTTTCTAGGATCGCATCCCGTATGCGCAATCGCATCCTATATTTCCAGGATCACATCTGGTAGAAGACTTAGGTTTTTGAATTATTGTGATCTGTTTGCATTTTGTGAACTTGAAATGACTTAGTAGAGTAGGAATATGCCCTTTGTTGTAGATAGAATGCTGATGCTTTCCTTGTGTTGTCAAAAATCAGGCCCAGTTTGAGGTAGTCGCCTTTTGAGGCACCTATCCGGCGTGAGTTCTGACATTGTCTGGCTGATTGTCAGATAATGAGCAGACTATCGTGATCCAGTGTGGATTGCGAGAACTGATTGGTTTACCTGAGGTCAGGGTAAACCGAGGGTTGTTGACTGCTCTGGCTGAGAGATGGCATTAAGAGCACAACACCTTCCACCTGCCTACTGGTGAGATCACTGTGACACCTAAGGATGTTTGGAGGATCTTGCGTGTGCCCATGGTTGGACATGAGGTGTTCTTTAAGTCTAGAGCTGGCGTGGCGATCGGGACTGCATGGAGGTTCTTTCAGGATGATAGTATAGATCGCAGATACCTATCCTGAGACTACATGGTCGATCACTATGATCAACTAGCTGTATACTTAGCTAGATTGGTAGGCGACATCCTTATGCCAAACAGAGGACCGCACGGTTTCTTGGTGGGCTAGGTCGGCATGGTAGAGCAGATGATTGTCCACCGTTGACGATTTGCCTGAGGGAGCTGTATATTAGCTCATATATACTGAGAGCTGCATGAGATTTTTTACCACCATACCCACAGCATGACTGTGGGTATATTGATTCTTTAGGTATGGGCCTAGGAGCACATCCCTATGACATGGCTGATTAGTGACAGGTAGAGGGCACCAGAGCAGCCCTATATGAACATGTACGCAGCTCTATTACAGCAGCCCCACCTGGGCAAGGTTGAGTATTGGCATCGTTTATTCGATGATATGACAGAGGTCGTGTGGCGACCATACCTAGATTGTGAGATATGGACATCTGATGCTCGGCAGGTTCCCTTTTTGTGTCAGAGAAGATATTTGATAGGTCAGACCAGGTACATCATTGAGCACTTTCTGATCACCAGGGTTCTGAGGTAGTATGGCCGACGACAGGGCTGCACTGAGGATGTGGCAGCATATGCATGGATTAGAGATGAGGTAGCTAATTGGGGAGCCTAGCTAACTTATGATACTACTGCACATGACATTTGTGACATGGTAGTGACAGACTAGGACCCTCGCCCAGATGTTAAGGATGCTGGAGTATCAGATGGATATGCTGCAGAGATGCTTCAGCATCCCTTTCCATGATTTATAGTGTTGGAGGAGATGATTCCTCATATAGAGGAGCCACTGGATTATGATCTTGAGGATCGACCTGTCAGGAGGAGGAGGAGGAGGTGGCATGAATGGGGCTGCTGGAGGTGGCATGGCCACCTCTGACTGCCGAGCTATGTGTGAAAAAGTGAGTGCCCTCTGACCCTTAGGAACTATCGTGTGATACAAGGTGTAATAATAAGTGACCCTCTATCCCTGATGGACTGTTGTCCGGGCCTGTGTATCCCTCTTAGCTCTCAGCCACTCCAGCTATCTGTCCCTGTCTACTAATAGTGCCTCTACAGTAGTCACCCTAGCCTCCAAGGCTGTGATCTGAGCTCTGAGCTCCTCTCTCTCCTGCTCACACCTTGATAGAGGGTCCTCATCTCTACCATGATCCTTCTCCTACACTCTCTGTCTCCGCTGTCTCTGCTACTCAAGAGTAACTAACGAGCTAGGATCTCTCTGTGGGGCCACAAACCTATATCTCAGCCGTCTCTAACCACTGCCACTCACACCACCAGTATCCACTACCTCTCCACCTCCCCCCCGATAATCTCCATCATGTCTATCATCTGGGGGAGGGTTCCTACCACCATCTCTACCGCCATCACAACCCCCATGTCTGCCTGGTGCTCTATCTTTGCTGCCTCTCCCCTTTTTCAGTTTTGCATTTTCAAATGAATGTAAAAATGTATGCTATGGATGATATCAGTAATATAAATGATGTAATTAACTTGATAGTTGTAGAAGAAGATAGAAACCATGTTTTGAGTTTAAATTTCCTTATGTTCATTATGTACTATTGAAAAATGCATCAGGCAATCTTTAAATGCAGCTATATGAAGACTCTTTAGGACTTGTCACTGATTTAGCAAATTTTGCAACATTTTTATCATCATTGGGCATTTTTGGAATGGATACCATCGAATAGTACAATCATCACCAATACCCACTGATATTATGATAATATGAATACTATGTTTTATTGGAATGTCAGAAATAGACTGAGGCATCAAGGCACAAAAGTCAGGATATCAAAACAGTCACCTTCCTTTTAATATACCAATTTCTGATTAAGGCAAGATATTGAACCCACAATGACCTTGAAAATTCATATCCTTGGGTACATTATGATTCGTATACCTTAGTGAGAATCTGGATCAGAAAATAGACAAGGAAATTGTGTCAAACTCACCGTAGTTTACACATAACCAAGATTGAGATATATGCGGCTATCCACCCATAGTGGCAGCTCTTACCATAAACATCCTAGCCAAGTGAAATTTATAGGATCATGTGAAACAATCACCATACATATAAATTCAAGAAAACATTATGCCCCCAATCCTTGTGACTCTTTGTCTTTGTGCAGATGTCATTGAGTAACTAAGAAGACATAACAAATCATCAATTGAGAATCAATCAGATAAAATTCATAATTACTTAGATGCCCCTAGTTGAAAACATCAACAGGACAGTAAAGAATCATAATCAAACCATTATCAAACTATGTATTAATTAGTACGTTGTTCATCCATCTGTCAAACACAGTAAAGATTCATCAATCAGAAAATTGCAATACAAGTAATATGGTGTTC
Organism: Thuja plicata; assembly: GCA_018584345.1. Taxonomy (NCBI): domain Eukaryota; kingdom Viridiplantae; phylum Streptophyta; class Pinopsida; order Cupressales; family Cupressaceae; genus Thuja; species Thuja plicata. The sequence goes on from MU224579.1 coordinate 3,297,758, forward strand.
CATGTCTATGCATTGGTAGGATAATTCATTCATGAAGGTAAATGTCATGTCCCATGTCGTCAAAAGACACCTTTGTTTTGAGTGAGTGACATTGTTTTGCATGTATCGAGAAACATCATGTTCATAAGGCAAACCATCCTAGAGAAACCTAGCAACCGTAACTGACTACGCCAAGAAAGATGCCCCCAGTGCGGAATGACTTATTCCTAAGATGTAAAGATAGACAAATCCCAAGCGAGGATAAGATAGTCATGTAGGAATACGAAGTCAGTGTATGAGCACAGGCAAAATTAGGAAGGCCTAGTATTAGTAGTGCATTGATAGATGGAGCATAGAACACGAGTGACACCTGATTGCCAGGTTTTCACCACTTGGCAAGATCTTTTTCTTTCTTCTTGCTACTAAGATGCCTATTTGACTAGGTGCTCATCAAGGCACTTTTCTCTTTTTTAATTTTTTTGCTATTTTTGCTTTTTTTTTAATGTTTTTGTAGTATCAAGGCGCCTGTTTACCAGGTTTTTACCAAGGATACCTATTTTGTAGGACTTTTTCCACTGTTTTTGGATTTCTTTAGGATCAATTTTCTAAATGTTTTTGGTATTTTGCAAGAACTTTTTGCTGTACAGGCTCTGCTTAGCCAAACATTAAGCATAGAATCGCTTCAAATGTAGAGTGTTGATAGGATCTGGAAGAACGTCTCCCTCAGGTGTAGCTAACTGATAAGCTCCAGTCCCAAAAGTAGCATTGATGACATAAGGTCCCAGCCAATTAGGTTCAAACTTTCCTTTCTGCTCTCTGTTAGGCTGGTTTTTATGATTCTCTTTTAGGACAAGGTCCCCCACTTCAAACTTGTGTGGTTTAATCTTCTTGTTGTAACCTTTGGACATTCTTGCTTGGTACACTTTGAGGTGATCAAATGCCTATTTTTTGTGCTCATCCAGTAGGTCCAGAGAATTTATCTGATCAATACGGTATTGTTCATCAATAAGCAGTCCTTGTAAAGATATTCACAAAGATGAGATTTCAACCTCAATAGGTAGTATTGCCTCAGCGCCATAGACTAGAGAAAATGGCGTGGCTCTAGTTGGTGTTCTGACGCTTGTTCTGTAGGCCCATAGTGTTGTATTTAGTTGTAAATACCAGTCTCTGCCAGACTTGATCACAGTTCTGTGTAGGATTTTGAAAATGTTTTTGTTTGATGCCTCAGCCTGTCCATTACCTTAAGGATAATAGACCGAAGAACAATGTTGAGTAATATGGAACTGTTCACAGAGGTCATCAATGTCTTGGTTTTTAAATTGGCCCCCATTATCTGTCACAATTGAAGAGGGTATCCCATATCTACAAATAATGTATTTTAAAATGAACATAGCCACCTGTTTGCCAGTGGCTTTGATTAGCAGCACGGCCTTGACCCACTTTGTGAAATACTCAGTGGCTGTAATGATGAAATTGTGTCCATTTGAAGAGTTAAAATGTATCTATCCAACCAAGTCAAAGGCCCATTGCTGAAATGGCCAATGTGTTATGAAAGGTATCAGTTCTCTGGCAGGAGCATGGATGAGGTTTCCATGTGTTTGGCATTTAAGACATGCTTTAGAAAATTGAATAGCATCTTTCTCCATTATAGGCCAATAATAACCTACTCTGAGCAACTTTTTAGCGAATGAAAAGCCATTCGAGTGTGATCCACATACACCTTCATGGATGTCTTTTAAAGCTAGATTAGACTCTTCTAGTTCTAAACATCAAAGAAGTGTACCATCAAGACTACGTTGATATAGGTTGTTAGTTATGAGGACATAACGCGATGCTGTCCTAATCAGGGATTGTTTCTCATTTCTAGATAGATTGGCGGGAATGGTTTGGTCCAAAAGATAGGTAATAATAATGGCATATCGGGATTGATATGGGGTATTTAAGGCACAAATTACCTGGTAATTGGGATTGGTAAAGGTGGGATAGGATATTTCTTCCACCAAGAAGTCATAGCGGAATTGATGTTCCTCCAGTTGTAACATGGATGCCAAGGTAGCCATAGCATCTGCTACTTTATTCTCTGATCTTGGTATCTGCTGGAAGGTGACGAAGACAAAGTATTTATTCAAATCATCAACTAGTTGTTTTTAGGGTATTAATTTTTCATCTCTTGTTTGATATTCCCCATTGATATTATTGGTGCATGGAAACATTAATTTGTAAGATTTGGGAATTTTATATCCTTGTGGAGTAATGAAGAGAACCGCAGCTCCAGATCCTTGTTGAGTAAATGACCCATCAAAGTACATCTTCCATGAATGTTCAGTGAGATGCATGATTGTTTCATTAGGAAATTCAATTAGCAATGGTGTATCATCCTAGAGTGGTGAATCATCAAGTTGATCTGCAAGTACCTGTCCTTTGATATTCCTCCGTTCAACATACTAAATGTCAAACTCACTTAGAATGAGGACCCATTTTTCCAAGCGGCCTATTAATGTTGTTTTGTTTAAAAGCTACTTCAGAGGATCGATCTTAGCAATGAGCTTGACTGTGTGAGAAAGCATGTAGTGTCTCAATTTTTGTGATGTGAAGACAACTGCTAAACATGCTTTCTCAATAATGCTATAATTGAGCTCATAAGCGACTAGAGTTTGACTAATGTTGTAGATAGCTCGCTCTTTCTTTGTTTCATCTTCTTGCTCCAGTAATACTCCTAGTGATGTAGCTATAGCTGAAATGTAGAGGAGCAAAGGTTGTCCATGAATAGGTGCCATAAGAATTGGTGGAGCAGCTAGGTATGCCTTTAATTCCCTAAAGTTGGTTTCACAGTATTTATCCCAGTTGAATGTAACTCCTTAATGTAGTAGCTTAGTAAAGGGTTGTGCCTTATTTTCAAGTTGGGACATGAATCTCCTGATAGACTGGAGCCTTCCTTGTAGTGTCCTCAGTTGACTGATATTACGTGGAGGAGTCATTTCTAGAATAGCCTTTACCTTTGCCAGATCTACCTTGATTCCCTTTTCCGATACTATGAATCCTAGGAGCTTTCCTGATTGAACCCCAAAGGCACATTTCTTTGGATTGAGCCTGAGTTGGAATTGTTCCATTCGATCCAATATCTTTCCTAAATCTACAATATGAGTGCCTCTTTCTTTGGATTTAGCCAGTGTGTCATCGACATTGTCTTCCATGTTTTTGTGCATCATGTCATGGAATATGGTTTTCATAGCTCTTTCATATGTTGGTCCAGCATTCTTTAGCCCAAATGGCATGACGTTCCAGCAAAATGTGCCCCATGCACATGTGAATGTGGTTTTCTCTTGATCCTCAGGGGAAATCTTGATTTGATTATAACCTGAGAATCCATCCATTCAGTCATATATGGATTGAACTCTAGCGACTCATCAGTAGATAACTCATCATCATCTCTTTGTAAAAGGAGGCTTCTTTCTTGTAGCCTATGAAATTCTTGTAGAGTTATGTATTCGCCAGTGTCTCCGTCTATGATTGGAGGAAGGAACTCTTCTTCTACTTCAGGAGGATCAGTGTCATTAAAAGGGATGTTAGGGCGCCTACTAGGAGCTGCAGGAGCTGCAAACATGTGAATTGTGTCAATTGAACCTAACTGGCTGGGACCTTATGTTATCACTGCTACTTTTGGGACTGGAACTTATTAGTTAGCTACACCTGAGAGATACGTTCTTCCAGATCCTATCAACACTCTACATTTGAAGTGATTCTACGCTTAATGTTTGGCTAAGCAGAGCCTGTATAGCAAAAATTTCTTTCAAAATACCAAAAACATTCAGAAAATTGATCTTGAAGATATCCAAAAATAGTGGAAAAAGTCCTACAAAATAGGTATCCTTGGTAAAAACCTGGTAAACAGGCGCCTTGATACTACAAAAACATTAAAAAAAAAGCAAAAATAGCAAAAAAATTGAAAAAGAGAAAAGTGTCTTGATGAGCACATGGTCAAACAGGCATCTTGGTAGCAAAAAGAAAGAAAAAGATCTTGCCAAGTGGTGAAAACCTGGCAATCAGGTGTCACTTGTGTTCTGTGCTCCATCTATCAATGCACTACTGATACTAGGCCTTCCTAATTTTGCCTGTGCTCATACGCTGACTTCATATTCCTACATGACTATCTTATCCTCGCTTGGGATTTATCTATCTTTACGTCTTAGGAATAAGTCATTCTGCACTGGGGGCATCTTTGTTGGCGTAGTCAGTTACAGTTGCTAGGTTGCTCTAGGATGGTTTACCTCATGAACATGATGTTTCTCGATACATGCAAAACAATGTCACTCACTCAAAACAAAGGTGTCTTTTGACGACATGGAAAACCATATTACTTGTATTGCAATTTTCTGATTGATGAATCTTTACTGTGTTTGACAGATGGATGAACAACGTACTAATTAACACACAGTTTGATAATGGTTTGATTATGATTCTTTAATGTCCTGCTGATGTTTTCAACTAGAGGCATCTAAGTAATTATGAATTTTATCTGATTGATTCTCAATTGATGATTTGTTATGTCTTTTTAGTTACTCAATGACATCTGCACAAAGATAAAGTGTCGTAAGGATTGGGGGCATAATGTTTTCTTGAATTTCTGCGTATGGTGATTGTTTCACATGATCCTATAAATTTCACTTGGCTAGGATGTTTATGGTAAGAGCTGCCACTATGGGTGGATAGCCGCATATATCTCGATCTTGGTTATGTGTAAACTACGGTGAGTTTGACACAATTTCCTTGTCTATTTTCTGATCTAGATTCTCACTAAGGTATACGAATCATAATGTACCCAAGGATATGAATTTTCAAGGTCATTGTGGGTTCAATATTTTTCCTTAATCAGAAACTGGTATATTAAAAGGAAGGTGACTGTTTTGATATCCTGGCTTTTGTGCCTTGATGCCTCAGTCTATTTCTAACATTCTAATAAAACATAGTATTCATATTATCATAATATCAGTGGGTATTGGTGATGATTGTACTATTCGATGGTATCCGTTTCAAAAACACCCAATGATGATAAAAATGAAATTAGTTAGATGAGAGCAAGAATCATCAAATTAGTTCAATTAGTTAGATGGTAGCCATTTAGCATCACCATTATTATGATTATCCTCCACAACAATCATAGGATTAGTACTATCATCATAAATTTCATCTTGAGTAATAAATATATCTTTTTTAGGATAGTCAAAAGAAGGCAAAATAACATTAAGAAAGTTAGAGATAATTTACTCTTCTTTCTCTAAAATATCATCAAAATGAGAGCAAGAATCATCATGAATTTCATCTTGAGTAATAAATATATCTTTATTAGGATAGTCAAAAGAAGGCAAAGTAACATTAAGAAAGTTAGAGATAATTTACTCTTCTTGCTCTAAAATATCATCAAAATGAGAGCAATAACTAATCATGCTAATTTGATGATTCTTGCTCTCATTTTGATGATATTTTAGAGCAAGAAGAGTAAATTATCTCTAACTTTCTTAATGTTACTTAGCCTTCTTTTGACTATCCTAATAAAGATATATTTATTACTCAAGATGAAATTCATGATGATAGTACTAATCCTATGATTGTTGTGGAGGATAATCATAGTAATGGTGATGCTAAATGGCTACCATCTACCATGAGGATAATGTAACCACCTAAATTTGGTCTGTTCTAATTATGGACCCTATTTTTTCTAAGTGTGATTATACCCTCGATTATGTCCAAACGACCCTGTTACTACTTGGCATAATTCTTTAAATCAATTTAATATCCTAGGTGATTTTTATCACTGATTTATATTAACTATTATAGCCATGTAATTCAAATCAATTTTGACCAATCAAATCAAACCAAAATCAAATATGGATATAGTATTTAATTATAAAGGAATTAAATAAATCCCTAAATCAAATACCCACTTGCAATTAACCCATTCCCCCTAGCCTATTTAATTTAATTAAAATGGCTATAGTCCCTTAAATTATTAAAAACCAATTAAATTGTTTAAATAATTAATTCCTATATTTTTAAATAAATTAAATAAGTCTATTTCATTTATTAATATTCCCCTAAACCCCAACCTAACCTATCTCAACCACTTCTACCCTGGGTTCTAACCCTTCTCAACCCATTCACCCATGCTAATCTAATCCTA
>MU224579.1:3311762-3323211 GCA_018584345.1 Thuja plicata
GGAACATCATGCCATTTGGGCTAAAGAATGCTGGAGCAACATATCAAAGAGCTATGACAACCATATTCCATGACATGATGCACAAAAATATGGAAGACTATGTCGATGACACACTGGCTAAATCCAAAGAAAGAGGCACTCATATTGCAGATTTAGGAAAGATATTGGATCGAATGGAACAATTCCAACTTAGGCTCAATCCAAAGAAATGTGCCTTTGGGGTTCAATCAGGAAAGCTCCTAGGATTAATAGTATCGGCAAAGGGAATCGAGGTAGATCTGGCAAAGGTAAAGGCTATTCTAGAAATGAATCCTCCACGTAATATCAGTCAACTAAGGACACTACAAGGAAGGCTCCAGTCTATCAGGAGATTCATGTCCCAACTTGCAGATAAGGCACAACCCTTTACTAAGCTACTACATAAAGGGGTTACATTCAACTAGGATAAACACTGTGAAACCAACTTCAGGGAATTAAAGGAATACCTGGCTGCTCCACCAATTCTTATGGCACCTATTCATGGAAAGCCTTTTCTCCTCTACATTTCAGCTATAGCTACATCACTAGGAGTAATACTAGAGCAAGAAGATGAAACAAAGAAAGAGCGAGCTATCTACTACATTAGTAGAACTCTAGTCTCTTATGAGCTCAATTATAGCATTATTGAGAAAGCATGCTTAGCAGTTGTCTTTGCATCACAAAAAATGAGACACTACATGCTTTCTAACATAGTCAAGCTCATTGCTAAGATCGATCCTCTGAAGTATCTTTTAAACAGAATAGAATTAACAGGCCGCTTGGCAAAATGGGTCCTCATTCTAAGTGAGTTTGACATTGAGTATGTTGAACAGAGGGCTATCAAAGGACAGGTACTTGCAGATCAACTGGCTGATTCACCACTCCAGGATGATACACCATTGCTAATTGAATTTCCTGATGAAACAATCATGCATCTCACCGAACATTCATGGAAGATGTACTTTGATGGGTCATTTACTCAACAAGGATCTGGAGCCGGGGTTCTCTTCATTACTCCACAATGATATTAAATTCCCAAATCTTACAAATTAATGTTTCCATGCACCAATAATATATCAGAATATGAAGCCTTGGTCAATGGCCTTAAGCTCACCATAGAATGGAAGATCATTGAGCTACACATATATAGTGACTCCCAACTAGTTATCAATCAAATCAATGGGGAATATCAAACAAGAGGCAAAAAATTAATGCCCTACAAACAACTAGCTGATGATTTCAAGAAATACTTTGTCTTCGTCACCTTCTAGCAGATACCAAGATCAGAGAATAAAGCAGCAAATGCTATGGTTACCTTGGCATCCATGTTACAACTGGAGGAACATCATTTCTGCCATGACTTCTTAGTGGAAGAAATATCCTATCCCATCTTTACCAATCCCAATTACTAGGTAATTTGTGCCTTAAATACCCCAGATAAATCCCGATATGCCAGTATTATTACCTATCTTTCAGACCAAACCATTCCCGCCAATCTATCTAGAAATGAGAAATGATCCCTGATTAGGACAGCATCACGTTACATCCTCATAACTAACAACCTATATTGATGTAGTCTTGATGGTACACTTCTTCGATGTTTAGAACTAGAAGAGTCCAATCTAGCTTTAAAAGATGTCTACAAAGGTGTATGTGGATCACACTCGAATGGCTTTTCATTAGCTAAAAATTTGCTCAAAGTAGGTTATTATTGGCCTACAATGTAGAAAGATGCTATTCAATTTTCTAAAGCATGTCTTAAATGCCAAACATGTGGAAACCTCATCCATGCTCCTGCCAGAGAACTGATACCTTTCATAACACATTGGTCATTTCAGCAATGGGCCTTTGACTTGGTTGGACAGATACATCCCAACTCTTCAAATGGACACAAGTTCATCATTACGACCACTGAGAATTTCACAAAGTGGGTTGAGGTCATGCCGCTAATCAAAGCCATTGGCAAACAAGTGGCTATGTTCATTTTAAATTACATTATTTGTAGATATGGGATACCCTCTTCAATTGTGACAGACAATGGGGGCCAACTTAAAAACCAAGACATTGATGACCTCTGTGAACAGTTCCATATTACTCAACATTGCTCTTCGGTCTATTATCCTCAAGGTAATGGACAGGTTGAGGCATCAAACAAAAATATTCTCAAAATCCTACACAGAACTGTGAGCAAGTCAAGCAGAGACTCAAATTTACAACTAAATCTGGTACTATGGACCTATAGAACAAGCATCAGAACACCAACTAGAGCCACGCCATTTTCTCTATTCTATGGCACTGAGGCAATACTACCTATTGAGGTTGAAATCCCATCTTTGCAAATATCTTTACAAGGACTGCTTACTGATGAACAATACCGCATTGATAGGATAAATTCTCTGGACCTACTGGATGAGCGCAAAAAATAGGTGTTCGATCACCTCAAAGTGTACCAAGAAAGAATGTCCAACGGTTACAACAAGAAGGTTAAACCATGCAAGTTTGAAGTGGGGGACCTTGTCCTAAAAGAGAATCCTAAAAACCAGCCTAACAGAGAGCAGAAAGGAAAGTTTGAACCTAACTGGCTGGGACCTTATGTTATCACTGCTACTTTTGGGACTGGAGCTTATCAGTTAGCTACACCTAAGGGAGACGTTCTTCCAGAACCTATCAACACTCTACATTTGAAATGATTCTACACTTAATGTCTGGCTAAGAAGAGCCTGTACAGCAAAAAGTTCTTGCAAAATACCAAAAATATTCAGAAAATTGATCCTGAAGAAATCCAAAAATAGTGGAAAAAGTCATACAAAATAGGTATCCTTGGTAAAAACCTGGTAAACAGGCGCCTTGATACTACAAAAACATTCAAAAAATAGCAAAAATAGCAAAAAATTTGAAAAAGAGAAAAGTGCCTTGATGAGCACCTGGTCAAACAGGCATCTTGGTAGCAAAAAGAAAGAAAAAGATCTTTCCAAGTGGTGAAAACTTGGCAATCAGGCGTCACTCATGTTCTACGCTCCATCTATCAATGCACTACTGATACTAGGCCTTCCTAATTTTGCTTGTTCTCATATGCTGACTTCATATTCCTACATGACTATCTTATCCTCACTTGGGATTTGTCTATCTTTACGTCTTAGGAATAAGTCATTCCGCACTGGGGGCATCTTTGTTGGCATAGTCAGTTACGGTTGCTAGGTTTCTCTAGGATGGTTTGCCTCATGAACACGATGTTTCTCGATACATGCAAAACAATGTCACTCGTTCAAACCAAAGGTGTCTTTTGACGACATGGAACATGACATTTACCTTCATGAATGAATTATCCTACCAATGCACAGACATGGAACACCATATTACTTGTATTGCAAATTTCTGATTGATGAATCTTTACTGTGTTTGACAGATGGATGAAAAATGTACTAATTAACACACAGTTTGATAATGTTTTGATTATGATTCTTTAATGTCCTGCTGATGTTTTCAACTAGGGGCATCTAAGTAATTATGAATTTTATCTGATTGATTCTCAATTGATGATTTGTTATGTCTTCTTAGCTACTCAATGACATCTGCACAAAGACAAAGAGTCACAAGGATTGGGGGCATAATGTTTTCTTGAATTTCTGTGTATGGTGATTGTTTCACATGATCCTATAAATTTCACTTGGCTAGGATGTTTATGGTAAGAGCTGCCACTATGAGTGGATAGCCGCATATATCTCAATCTTGGTTATGTGTAAACTATGGTGAGTTTGACACAATTTCCTTGTCTGTTTTCTTATCCAGATTCTCACTAAGGTATACAAATCATAATGTACCCAAGGATATGAATTTTTAAGGTCATTGCGGGTTCAATATCTTGCCTTAATCAGAAACTGGTATATTAAAAGGAAGGTGACTATTTTGATATCCTGGCTTCTATGCCTTGATGCCTCAATCTATTTTCGACATTCCAATAAAACATAGTATTCATATTATCATAATATCAATGGGTATTGGTGATGATTGTACTATTTGATGGTATCTGTTTCAAAAATGCCCAATGATGATAAAAATGTTGCAAAATTTGCTAAATCAGTGACAAGTCCTAAAGAGTCTTCATATAGCTTCATTTAAAGATTGCCTGATGCATTTTTCAATAGTACATAACAAACATAAGGAAATTTAAGCTCAAAACATGGTTTCTATCTTCTTCTACAACTATCAAGTTAATTACATCATTTATATTACTGATATAATCCATAGCATACATTTTTGCATTCATTTGAAAATGCAAAACTAAAAAATACAAAAATAAAACATCCATGTATTGCATTTTTACTTCTACATCCTATGTGCATCCATACATATATTTTTGCATCACTGGAAAATCAAAGAAAACATACATTTGCATTTTCACTTAGATATCATTTGTTCACATCAGTAATATACTCATCGCATCCACGTTATAAAATGATGTTCTCAACTATAACTAACTCATCCCGAGATCAAGATATCATCACATGTGCAAAAAAATACATTTACCACATCTATGAAAAGAAAAATGGCTACATCTACCACATGAAACATGTCAGAATCCAGAAACTACAAACATGATACAAATCAAAGCATACAGAGTATCAGTGAAACATAAAAGAGTATCACAACATAAAGTGTATCAGTTCATATAAAGATTGTCAGTACACATAAAGAGAATCAGTATGCCGAAGAAACATGAATCAGATATATATATCAATGTAAGATACAAAAAGGGGATCTCAGTAGGATCCAGATATACATGTATAAATCTCAAAAATGACATGGTGCACAGTATCAACTCTGGCCTGCCCCCTCTCCCTAATCAGGAGGAGGAGGAGGAGGTGGCATGAATGGGGCTGCTGGAGGTGTCATGGCCCCCTCTGACTGCTGAGCTATGTGTGAAAAAGTGGGTGCCCTCTGACCCTCAGGAACTGCCGCGTGATACAAGGTTTAATAATAAGTCACCCTCTATCCCGAATGGACTACTGTTTCGGCCTATGTATCCCTCTTAGCTCTTAGCCGCTCTAGCTGTCTGTCCCTGTCTGCTAACAGTGCCTCTGCAGTAGTCACCCTAGCCTCCAAGGTTGTGATCTGAGCCATGAGCTCCTCTCTCCTGCTCACGCCTCGATAGAGGGTCCTCATCTCTGCCAGGATCCTGCTCCTGCACTCTTTGTCTTCGCTATCTCTATTGCTCAGGAGTAAGTAACGGGCCAAGATCTCTCTATGGGGCCACAAACCTATATCTCAGCCATCTCTGACCACTGCCACTTGCACCAGCAGTATCCACTGCCTCTCCACCTCCCCCCAGTCATCTCCATCATGTCTATAATCTAGGGGAGGGTGACTTCCACCATCTCTACCGCCATCACAGCCCCCATGTCTGCTTGGTGCTCTATCTCTGCCGCCTCTCCCCCTGATAGGTTGATCCTCAGGATCATAATCTAGCGGCTCCTCTATACGAGGAATCATCTCCTCCAGCACTATAAATCATGGAAAGGGATGTTGAAGCATCTCTACAGCATATCCATCTGATACTCCAACATCCTCAACATCTGGCGAGGGTCCCAGTCTATCGCTACCATGTCACGGATGTCTTGTGCGGTAGTATCATAAGTCAGTCGGGCTCCACAATCAGCTACCTCATCTCTAATCCGTGCATATACTGCCACATCCTTAGTGCCGCCCTGTCGTTGGTCATACTACCTCAGAACCCTGGTGATCAAAAAGTGCTCAATGATGTACCTGGTCTGGCCTATTAGATATCTACTCTGACATAAAAAGGGAACCTGTCGAGCATCAGATGTCCATACCTCACAATCTCGGTATGGTCGCCACATGACCTTTGTCATATCGTCGAATAAACAACACCAATACTCAACCTTGCCCAGGTGGGGCTGCTGTAATAGACCTGCGTACATGTACACAGGTTTTCTCTGGTGCTCTCTACCTATCACCAATCGACCATGTCACAGGGATGTGCTCCCAAGCCCATACCTAAAGAATCAATATACCCACAGTCATGTTGCAGGTATGGTGGTAAACAATCTCATGCAGCTCTCGGTATATATGAGCTAATATACAGCTTCCCTAGGAAAATCGTCGACGATGGACAATCATCTGCTCTACCATGCCAACCTAGCCCACCAAGAAACCGTGTTGTCCTCTATCTAGCATAAGGATGCTACCTACCAATCTAGCTAAGTATACAGCTAGTCGATCATAGTGATCAACCATGTAGTCCCAGGATAGGTATATGTGATCTATACTATCATCCTGAAAGAACCTCTGCGCAATCCCAATCGCCACACCAGCTCTAGACTCAAACAACACCTCATGTCCAACTATGGGCACATGCAAGATCCTCCAAACATCCTCAGGTGTCACGGTGATCTCACCAGTAGGCAGGTGGAAGGTGTTGTGCTCTAAATGCCATCTCTCAGCCAGAGCAGTCAACAACCCTTGGTTTACCCCGATCTCGGGTAAACCAATCAATGCTCATAATCTACACCAGATCATGATAGACTTCTCATCATCTGACAATCAGACAGATAATGCCAGAACTCGCACCAGATAGGTGCCTCGAAAGGTGACTACCTCAAACTGGGCCTAATTTTTGACAACACAAGAAAAGCATCAGCATTCTATCTACAACAAAGGGCATATTCCTACTCTACTAAGTCATTTCAAGTTCGCAAAATGTAAACAGATCACAACAATTCAAAAACCTAAGTCTTCTATCAGATGCGATACTGGAAATACAGGATGTGATTGCGCATACGGGATGCGACCCTAAATGTGGGGTGCGATCCATGAAATCTAGGATATGATTCACTGATGGAATCTAGCTAAAACATAACTAAATCTAAAGAACTGGATGCAATCTGGGAAAACTTAGATGCGACGCAGAATCCAAGACAAACCGGATATGATCCAGGAAAAATTGGATGCGATGCACATTTTGCAAGATGCGATCCAGAATCCCAGATGTGATCCTACCTTTGCCTAGCTATAAAACACATCAAAATGCATAAAATTCAAAAATGCAAAATTCACAGGGTAGTTTATCGAGCACTTATCGGCGATGGGTAGTCAGCTGGTCGCTGGTGTCGTCGGCTCATCTCAAAATGATGTTTCCTCACAGGGACCACCATTTTCTCTGCAGAGCTCTCTAATTGGCTATAGCTAAATGTTAAAATGAATAGTGAAATGGTAAATTTGGAGGCTTATATGGGTCTTTTGGGACATTTAGGGTTTCCATAACTCCTCCCAGCTAACTACAAAATCATTTGTGTTCTCTTTTTCCTCTGTCAGGAACCAAATCAAAGGTGCCTATGACATTTTCAGCAGCACAGTTTCCTTTTGTGATAGTTTTAAAAATTGCGAGTTTGCTTCGTTTATTCACCACATTGTTACAATACTGCGCATTTCATCATGCATCTTGATCTAAACATCATTATCACTCATATTTTCACATAATTAACTTGATAATCATGTGTTTATTTTTAAACACACCTTCTACTTCACTCTTTCTGGCCTTATCAATTCCTATAAGTGTTCTGTTCTCTTCAACTGAGAGATTTCTTTCTTTTCCTTCGATTTCATTCCTGAGGGGGCATGATCACACTATCATCAATTAAATTTTTTCTTAAAACTGCATTAAAAATGACTTTGTTATCAAACAAACTAGGGGCATAACAGTTTCTTGACTAAAGTCGAAACTGTTGGATAGAAAGCTTTGGTTCTCATATGATGGATATATTATGTTTCCTCATTTAAAAGATTTTTAAAGCTCCTGGCAGCTTCATACTAACTTTTGGATGACAACCAAGTTCAGAATCAGTATTATCAATTTTCGGACGACAACCAAGTTCAAAATTGGTATTTTTAAAATCTTTTATTGATCTTTGGATGACAACCAAGTTCAAAATCAATTCTATCAATTTTGTTTAATCAAGTGCGAGACTGATCTCATCAACATTTTGTTCGACAACCAAGAACGGGATTCTCAATATTTTTGAAGTCAAAATGAAAAACTTTATTTATATCAATGCGCTACTCGCACATCAATTCAAAGAGGGGAAAATGTAACCACCTAAATTTGGTCTGTTCCAACTATGGACCCTATTTTCCCTAAGTGTGATTATACCCTCGATTATGTCCAAACGACCCTATTACTGCTTGGCATAATTCTTTAAATCAATTTAATGTCCTAGGTGATTTTTATCACTGATTTATATTAACTATTATAGCCATGTAATTCAAATCAATTTCGACCAATCAAATCAAACCAAAATCAAATATGACTATAGTATTTAATTATAAAGGAATTAAATAAATCCCTAAATCAAATACCAACTTGCAACTAACCCATTCCCCCTAGCCTATTTAATTTAATTAAAATGGCTATAGTCCCCTAAATTATTAAAAAGCAATTAAATTGTTTAAATAATTAATTCCTATATTTTTAAATGAATTAAATAAGTTTATTTCATTTATTAATATTCCCCTAAACCCCAACCTAACCTGTCTCAACCACTTCTACCCTGGGTTCTAACCCTTCTCAACCCATTCACCCATGCTAATCTAATCCTAATTCTAAATTCTTCTCTAACCCACCTCCTAATGTTGTCACATTCCATTAAGGAATGCTTAGCAACTCAAGCTGGACTTTCTTAAAGTCCATTTTCTCAAGCCACTCTCTTACATCCTCCCTTACCTCTTTAAGGCTTTCATTAATGTCTTCATTAATATGAAGACCTTAAGCCTATGTCTCTCCCATGCCTTATTAATGCCTTGGGCATTAATAGCTCTTACGTATTCATTTATGAGTCTCCTAATTCATAAATGAACCTTGTCCCCCCACTCTCTCTCCCATTCTTCTATAAATAGAAACCTGTTTTGAGAGCAAATAAGCCTTCACATTAGATCAAAAATTACATTCTTATGCTGTTAGATTCATCCTAGATTCACATTTCACTCATTATTCCATGTTTTTGTATTGTTTCCATTTCATCTTTTAAAGCTAGATTACATGCTTTTTCATCTTTTTAGCTTAAATTTGAATCAAATCCTTCATGCTAGAATAGTATTGGTCACTGATTTGTGGCATATTCTGAGGGATAAATAAGCAACTAATTACACTCTTTCTAGTTAGAAGGCAATAGACTAATATTAGTGGTTTTGAACATTTTATCTAACCATTTGAACTAATGCAATGACCTATTGAGTGTTTGTGTTGTTTTCAATAGGTACCCAAATACACACACACATATCCTAGTTCTACTCCTTTTGATTCTTCATATTATGATGAATACATTACAGATTTGTTTTATGCAATTGAAGATTGCATTTTTTATTCTATGATTGATGATTCACAATATGATTTTACATTCTAAAGTGTTACTGATTCAGCACTAGGAGATCCCAATGATGGGAGCTCTACTAGTGGTTATTTCCTTATTACAGGCTCAGGTGTTGATCAATCTCCATCTCTATTTTCTACTGGAAATGAATATACAGAATGTACAAATGCATCTCAAGAATCTCAATGGTCACTTGAAGATTTGGGCCCCCCTCAGCAAGAAACTACACCTTTGTATTGTCAAAGTGCTATCAACTTAGTAAAAATTCTTATGTACCATTCAATCTCCACAATATAAGTTGAATAAATGCATGATGATCAAGTTGTCGACCTTGTACTGAAGACTCTTTCAAAAGAAACATCTCAAAATCATTCTAAACATTTGGGTTTGATACCAATCAATCTCATCTCCCCAAGTAAAGATTAAAGGGTGATGTTAGAAATTAATCTTTCCTTGGTAAACTATGTAATTAAAGGATAAACCAAGGACATGTCACATTTTTGTATTTCCTTTAATAAGGAAATTAGATATTCCTCCTTAAGAGGATTCTTACACGTGGCACACACTTAATGTGAATGTGGCACTCATTGGACATAGGAGTTACATGCAAACTCCTTCACTCATCTCTACTTAAGAGATTCTTCTTGCACACTTCTCAAGTTGGTTCTCATGGTAATTCTTCTCTCTTATTCTCTTATTCTCATTCTTTCTCTCACAATGTTGTAATGAGCTTCTTGTTCAAGAGCTCTCTCCTTGGATTCTTGTCTCATTCATATTATATGCACAAGGGATTTTTCTTTGTTTTCCACTTTCAAAATCTTTGTCTCTTGTGTTAAGCTTGGATCTTCTTATGCTTTTGGTGAAATTTCTTGTATCATTCTTCATTTATTTGGTTATGGTAAAACTCTTCCCTATTGCTTCACTCTCTTGGATTATTTCCTAATCTCTATTTTTTTCTTAATATTTCTAATAGTTTCCATATGAAAGCATGTTTTCCCTTGAGGAGCAAAAATGGTGGAAATTATGCTTTGACGAATCTCACACACAAATGGATCAGGGGTCAGCATAGTATTTATCACTCCCCAAGATACTCCATTCTGAGGTCATACATACTAAGTTTTGACTACACCAACAATATAGTTGAGTATGAAGCATTGATCATAGGGCTCAAAATAGTAGTCCAGTGGAAGATCCAACAACTATAGGTGTTCAAAGGTTCTCAACTAATTATCAACCAAGTCAATAAAAGTTATGACACTAAGGATGACAAATTGATTCCCTATAAGGCTTTGGAAAAATACATGAAGCAATATTTTGAAATGACATCATTTGAGAAAATCCAGAGAATCAAGAATGAAGAAGCAGATGCCATGGCTACTATAGTATCTTTTCTTGACATTCCACCAGATGTGACACATTGTGAATTCA
Organism: Thuja plicata; assembly: GCA_018584345.1. Classification (NCBI taxonomy): domain Eukaryota; kingdom Viridiplantae; phylum Streptophyta; class Pinopsida; order Cupressales; family Cupressaceae; genus Thuja; species Thuja plicata. The sequence continues at coordinate 3,322,592 of MU224579.1, forward strand.
TGGTTGAATGGCTCGTGGTCCCTACATTTGAAGTCCCCAAGTATGAGGTTGTGTGTGAAATTTTTTTTCCCAATTCTCCCTGGTGAAAAGTAGTTCTTGATAAGGAATGGCTCTTGTTATACTATCATTGCCAAAACACTTTATCGACGTAGTCTGGATGGAACACTCCTTAAATATCTCAACTTGGAAGAAGCACAAGCAGCGATATATGAAGTACATGAGGGAATTTTTAGTGCTCATTCTAGTGGCTTGACCTTGGCCAAGAAGATTTTAAGAATTGGGTATTATTGGCCTACAATGAAAACATATACTCTCTTATTTGTGCAGAAGTGTAGAAAGTGTAAAATTTGCGGTAACCTCATCCATGCACCTTCTCAGTGTTTAATGCTGAATGTGACCTCTCAATCCAACAAGAAACTCAACATAGTCCTTATTCAATCCATTTGATTTGCAGAGACAAACATGAATTGTTTGTTCTATAAATGATTGAGATGACCTGTTGCCTCCTAATTAGGAGTGATTGTTGTAGTGTACCCTCAGAATGAGAGCCAACAACCTGACCTTCTCTAATATGGAGGATTTTAAAGTGTGAGTGTGTGAGAAATAGCCATCAAATGTGA
>MU224579.1:3357080-3369889 GCA_018584345.1 Thuja plicata
ACCGAAGAAACACATAACCATCAGCTAGCATTTTATCAGTAGCGAGAGTAAAGAGTTCGTTAATCTACTTTAACATACCAGAGTAAAAGACATAAAGAACATTAAAACATGAAATACCATTAACTCAAAAGCAAGAATGCCAACAACATCATTGCCAAGAATCCTTCCTTCATTAATATTCAGTCTAGCAAGCACTGGTGCGTGATACAATGGTGGCTCCAGGGGAGCATCTAACTATTGAGAACAGAACAATGGAGCATTGGGCTTTGCAACTTGAAAAGAGAAATTACTTTGCTATTGCTATGGACAACAAAATCATCAATTTTGTCAACCCTTGGAAATGGGTCAATCTACCTATTTATACAATTCTCTAACCCTAACCCTATTTACATTATGTTTCAATAAAATGTAATATCTGGGGGCCGGTACTACCTGTGCCACCCTACAAAAGACCTGGAGATGGAATAGGTCTGCCATGTCAGAATAATAAGACAAGGATATACAGCAGAAGAATTGACCTCGAGAAGAGAGCCATAGAGGGGAAAGAAAAAGTAGGTCCCCCGAGGACCGAGGCTACATGCCTCATAAATGAGAAATGTGGTGCCCTGTCCCTAATGTGCCAGTGTACCTCTGGATGGCGCCTCGAGAAGACCACCCTATCAGAAAACCAACTACCAAGTCAACACCCCATGATGTGGCCAACCACCTTCTGACAGTATTTATTAACCACCTCTGAAAGTGACTGGTCAGCCTCGGGGACTGGGACACGAATCACTTTAAAAAATACAAAATTTTGGATCTGGGACTGCGGGATCTGGGAACTTACATCCCAAAAGAATAAAGAATACTCAACACTCAAGTTCCCCCAGCCCCCGGAGAAAGCTCAAGGTTGCTTGTTATCGTTGAAGGCCTGAAGGAGGCGGGAAATGCCATCTTCATCTATCTCTTTTAGGCTAGCCCTTTTGTGTCTCGCCACTTCAACTTGTTCCCCTAGGTCCGGAACATTTTCTTTGAATTCATCTGCCATCCTCGCGGCATCATGACCCTTAAGTATCATGCTGGTTAGTCTCGCCATCTGGGCCCCATCCATCCCCTCCGGAGATTGATACCGAGATTTCATTATTTCATCAAAACTCCCCAAAACTGAATCTTCAGGGGTATATGTATCTGTACTAAGGGGATCAGCCCTGGAAGCCTTTATTACAAAAGACTTATATAAATTAGAAGAATATTTTATGGTGTTTACCTTCTCTTGCAAGGACTCTACTAGTTGCTTGGTTACCTCCAATGTGAGGTCAAGTCTGGAGTGCTGAGTTCTTACAAAATCAAATGATTTTTCACCCAGAATTATGGATTCGAAAACTATATCTTCTCCCAAGGTGAGGAGCTCTTTGAGCTCTACCCTCCACGCTTGGTAATTTTTGGCATCACTCTCCCACTGCTCAATGAGTGTTTCTTCTTGATGGATAACTTACAGGGCCATGTATGAGTCTGGGAGAGTGGACGCCAGGAAACACCGGGTGTTTCCTATCTGTACGGCGACCCATTCGTCTACTGCTTGGGCCTTCTTTTTCATTACTCGCAGGGAGTCTATGTCACTCTGTGGTAATTCCTCTGATGTGGAGGTATCTGGAGGGGCAGCATTGATGGGTCTAGCCATCTCAGTAAGCAATCCCATAAGATTTGCATTCTTTTCTTTCTTAGCCTTGAGCCTCTGGGCCTCCTTTTCGTATCGGGCTTCTACTGCCCTTGCTGCTTCCTTAAGCAAGTCTACCTCACCTTGCTTTCCTCTTTTGCCTAGGGACACCTCTGCAACATTGTAATCTACAGGATTTATAGTTGCTTCATCGGCGTCTGGGGGAGGTGTTGCCACAACGGCAACGGTTTCTCCACCTGGCCCAGTTTGCAAAGTGTGAACTGTTCGGACTTTCTTCACCTTTGATGGGGCCTGAACTTGGGCCATCATTTCGGCCAGGGAGAGAGGAATCACCGGAGCGGACTGAGCTTTTCTCTTTCTTCTTTCTACCAGCCACTAAGGTGGGAGAGGTGGTCTTCCTGCCAGAATTTTCTCTCTTGATTCTCTCCCAGTGTCCTGTGGCTGCTGCTCCTCTTCAACATGAACCTCATCCATTCCTCTCCCTGCCTCAACTTCTTCTGCAGCAACATTCTTTTCAACCTCCATCTCCTCAGCCTAGTCCTATACATCAATCGCTGGGTTTGGACCCTGGTAGGCTTCCTCAGGGATTTCTTCTTCAAACTGTGTTTCTTCTTCTTTTTCTTCTTCCTCTGTTGGCAGTAGGGGAGGTATCAGGATGAGATTCAGAGTTTGGGCCACTGTGATAACTTTCCCAAAGGTTGCTCCCATGAGTGGCCCCTAGAACGTGGCGGCTAGGGTTACGGTTATTTCTAAAGGTCCGGTTCCCCCAGTGGATGTCATTTTTTCACCTTGCTTTAGTTGGTCCACTCCTAGACCTTGCATCTCTTGAGCCCCAGAGATAATCTCTGACTCTGGCTCCTTTTCTTCTGCCTGCTGCTCTTGTGCAGGTTCTTGTCCCAAGTCTTCTTGGTCTGCAGCCTCTTGTTCTGTATCTGGGACTTCTGTCTCCAATTTATGAATTCATCAATTGCAAATACATCAAACTCCTCCTCCAGAGGGGGACTGGCTGGGACTTCCGCAGGCTTTGTTTCTTTCTCCGGCTCCGGGGAACTGGAAGAAAGAATCTCCACTTCTTGGGGCCGAGACGCCACTGGGGCTGTTTCTGTCTTGGGCTGTTTGATATGTTTCCTCTTCCTCTGGGTAATCAAAGGTGGCCCCGCATCGGCTATTGCTGTCGCTTCCATGGGATCCACCCCCGTTGCCTTCACCATTAAGGCTGCCAGTGACGGGGAGGAAGAGGGACAAATTTGTCCGGCCATGAGCGGGGGAGTGGCTAGCTTTGTTATTAACTGCTCCCTCATTTGCTGAGAGGCTTCCATGGATTGCTTAATCTATTCTTGTATAGGGACTTCTTGCGCAGAGGGTGTTGTAGCTATCTTTTTTCTCTTGTCTGCGCCCTGCGAAGAGGTCCTGGCCCCCGGGGTCAATCTTAGTACCGATTGTGGTGCTAATTTTGGTGCCGATCAGGGAGCTTGACGCATACTCCCAGGGAACACCTTTTTAAAATAGGCGTGACTTCACTCAACCACTTCCCGAGTGAAGTCCTCAATCGTGGGCCCCACCTGGGCGGCCCAGTCTACTAGCAGAAGGGCCTTTTTATCGATCCCCTTTTCTTTGTACTGGGGATCTATGGTGGGGGTGGCATCTGAGAAGCCCACTGGGAATCTTCAGAGCTTCAGTTTCTGCATCATTCTGGATGTCATTCTGACATAGTGCCTGCTCCGCACATCCACGTCATCCCGGCAATCAGCCCAAAAGTCCTCCATGTGTATATGATGGGGCTCTGAAGCCCGGGGCAGTGCTGTTGCAATTTTGCCATGAGAATCAAAATTTCTCTGCACTAGATAAAATTCTTGCAAGTTGTAACTCTTCAGCTCATTGTCTGCCTTCTTCACAGCGGCCAAACTGCATGTGTAGTTCCCACAGTAATTGGAAATGGGATGTTGGGGACCTTCTTGAGTGCAAAGAAGGCATGCAACTCCATTATTTGTCGACAATATTCCAGCAGCACGATCTTGTCCCCACAATGCTTGGGAAATAAGTAGGGTTTCCCAGAGAAGCCGGTGACCCTAATATTGTATGCTGCTGAAACTGGATATAGTAGTGTCCATAACTACTGACTAACTTTCTCACCTTAGTGGATAGACGGTATCCAGCGTCCTAGGTGGGTGTGAGCAGGTGATAGTAAATGAACGAATCGTTTACTCGGCAGAAACTAGGGAAGCTGACCTCCCATTAAATCTATGGGAAATGGTCCCACGGTGCTTTTTATCCTGGGCCAATCCTGAGCACACCGTTTGTAAGTAGGTCGTTGGAGTGGGGCCTCTGCTGGGCCAGGGCCCAGAAAATATAGGAAGACATATAGAACTTCTTCTTCCGGTTCACTTGGAGGAACTGGGAGTTGACGTGATTAGAGATTATTGTCGCCCAGTCGAAGAATTCTCCCTTGGTAGAGATGCTGAGGAGGAAATAGTACATCCATTTGGAAAACTCCTAGGCGGAGGGTTGCCCAAATACCTGGGCTAATGCTATTATCCCCATCTGGATGCTCTCCTTGAATTCAGAGTGGGGGATTTCTATCTTCATTCTCTTTGGGTCCCTCTTCGGGGCCTTGAGCCAATGGGTATTCATGTACACCAGGGCAGCATCCTCCAGTTGTGTAAACTATTTCAAGGTGTCAGTCCTTGTAACCATCATGGCTCTATCAAATTGTGGGATACCCAAGCCTGCCTGGAATGTGACTGGGTCGAGGGACACCAGTGGAGTGGGGTATCCCATGGGTTCTGCGGCAGCGAGCATAACGGCCCAGACAGAAAAGTTATAGTTGACAGCCAGTGTTAAGATAAGCTCTGGAGATTGCACGGAGCATGGGAAGCAAGCTGCCCGGAGGATTCTGGAACCCCCGACATTGATTGCGAGTTGGTCTCCAGCCTGTCGCTGGATGTGCATTACCTTCACCGAGGCCTGCATTTCTGCCCAAGTTCTGACATTGGCATCGGTTATTAGTTTTACCTTGGACTCAATCTTTGAGCCCACAATGACATTATCTTGTACAAACTTCATGGTGAGGGGAAGCTTTTCTAGGGCCTTCTCTATCTTTGACTTTGCTGATGCCCTAGTTTCTATTGTGGTTGGTAATTCTGGACTTCTGGGAGGAGATGATGCAGACGCTTCAGACATTTTTGGAAGATGAAGTCTGGGAACCTGCGAGACAAAGAGACCGTCAGAATATTTTTATCAAAATAAAATAGTTACTCCAGGGTCTGGAGATCTTACCACCACGACATTTTCTTTTCCTGAAAAGTTAGTTTTATGCAAAGATACCCAAAAAACAAAACACATCGCAAACTTAAGATATCAACACATCCGGGTCTGGGGAATTTTATCACACTTAGAAAAGACGCAGGATGGATGGTGGTAGGAGATCTGAAACCTGGAGAAATGACCATTAGCGAGAATATGTGAAAAGCCAAGTCATCAAGCCCACATGGGCGCCATGTGTGTAGGTATTAAATGGAAGTTATGGCGATGACGGCGGAGCCAACTGTCCAAACGTGCGAAAAGGGAAAGCCACTTGGCTTGGATTGATTGTACGCATGGGACATAAATGAGGTTCTGACAGACTTCATGGAGGAGAGAGAAAACTTCCTGTTTGAAACCAGTCGAGAGCCTAGTTTCAAACAAGCGATTTTCTGCCCCGAAGTGAGTTCGGGGATAGGAAACCAAAAATGGGGGTGACTCGACCAGCTTGTCAAGCCACCTGGAAGGATATACATGAAGCTGAGGGATATACATAGGGACTATATTACAACTATATATATACATGAATATACAATGCGGGACGATGCCTGTGAGAAAACCAGACGAGGCAAAGACATATATACAGCTTATTCACACTATTTACATACTTTTACAGAAACAACTCCTGCACAGAGGGCGGACAACCATCTGGCAGAGCCGACACACCAATGGGCAGCAAAACTATAAGACAACAAACCAGATAGAAATGAAATGAAACCAGACAAACGAAAACTGAACAAAAACCAAGGAAAAGCCAGAGAGCTGGAAAACAGGAACACCAATCTGAGAACGCAAAAGGCAGAGAAAAGAAAGGGTTACCGTGGGAGCTCTGCAATAGCTTGAGTTATCTGACGGTCAGAGTTGCCACCACGAAGCACTTGCACCTACCTGAGAATGACTAAAAATTGTTAAGCGTTGATTACCATAAACCTCCTGCAAATGCTCTGTTAATCGCTTTGAAATTGCTCTTTAATTCGCTCTAAGTGCTTGAAGGTTTTAATCGCGATAAATGTGAAAATGACAGATAAGTCCTATTTATACCTGTGGTAAAAAAGGTAATCCTCCTCCTTCCAGCGATCTGTGGACAAGCACGCCTCTAAAGTCTGGGCCCGAGGATTCCTCATGATAATATCCCTAAGAACATCAAGATGAATAATCCTGGAGTCCAGAATCTGGTTTCTGAACAAAAGACAACCTACGGGACCGGAGTCCCAGAGGAGAAAACTAAACAACAAAATGACACGCCGAGGAAGAAAACCCTGGAGAAAGAGAACAAAAAGGGAAAGACAATGGCAAAACCGCAAGCAAAAGAAAACAAAACCAAAAGGGGGACCCAACATTTTGCACACAAAATGTAGGGACGGGGATGCAGGGCATAATAAATGGCGACTCTCTGGGACAAATTCCATAGAGCATTTGAGAACTAAAGAATCTTTGGTTAGAAAAAACTGGAACAAGTCACTTTCTGAAGTGTTTGACAGGAAAAGAGCAACATATTCAAGTGAATCCAACCACACAGGAGTCAGTCCATAGTCTTTTATCAGTGGTGTCATGTGTGCTTTGGAAGAAAATCAAGCCGATGACCTTTGGGAGGAATAGAGAAGGGGTACTAATCACATCAAACCAGTCATCAATTCTCTCATTTCCCCCGGTGACCAGAGTTTTATCCCGCTTTTCCTCTTGTTATTTTATTTTTTTTAGGGTGGGGGAAGGCGGTACTTCTTTCACCATTAAGCTTAAGCTTAGCTAATTTTAATGGCGGTACTTCTTTCACCTATCCACCTGTGTTTAGATATTTGAAGAGGGGATAAAGCTCCGAACCTGGGAAGAATTCTTTAGATTTTCAGACGTGGGTCAACCAATCAGTACAGCCGATCTACCCTTGGTGTGTCTGATTACTTGTTCCTTATATTATTATTTTGTCCACTGACTACTAGATTCCAGAAAAGAGCATCCAATGGAGATTCCTCAAAATATGCCATAACCTAAAAAATGAACCCTGAAGACCGGGCCGGCTCCATCGTGCTAAAGATAGATTCTAAAGTTCATGCCATAGACACTACACCGGAGGCCAACGTTATGTGAAGCATTCCAATTCCTACAAGATGGAACAAAACACCGAGGCTGAAAGAAAACCAAAAATGAAAACAAAGACGAGAAAAGAGGGTCATCCTGAAGGACAGCCGACAAGGCTATTTACAAGGCAAGGCACCTCGCAACGAGACACCCGGAAGAGATATTTACAAGCGGGAGACTTTACATATAATATAATTTTGGACAAACTTACCCTACTCAAAGTAGTGTTTGAGAAACTGTCCATTGACGGGCAATGTGACAGGTTCTCTGATGAGGGTGTTGAGGCGGTAAGTATTTGCCCCACAGATTTCTAAAATCAAGTATGGTCTGAGCCAGAGCTGTTGGAACTTAGTATGCTTTCCCTTCTTCTCCTGGGCCTTGTCCCACAATAGGACCAGATCTGAGATTTGAAAATTCTTATATTGGGCTCTTCTATCAAACCATCATTTTACCACTGCTTGATGACGCGCAAAATATTCAAGGGCTGCGTCTCTCTGTTCTTCCATCCGCACCAGGTTTAAGAGTCGAACCTCCACGATGTTGTCCCTGTTGTTGAATTCATGCATAAACTGTAATACTAGGATCTGTAAATTAACTGGGAATACAGGGTTCTGGCCATAAACCAGATGGAACGGTGATGTTCCCAGGGTGGCCTTAACGTGAATGTGATCTGCCCAGAGGGAAAATTTCAACTTTTGGTGCCAATTCTGGGGATTCTGTTCTAGCAGGTGTTTGATTACTTAAAGTAGATTTTTGTTTTTTGATTCACCAATGCCATTTCCCTGGGGATAATAGTTGCTGGAGAACTTCAAAGTGATCTTCCAATTGTAGGTCCATTCGAGTAGCTACGCTGAAGAAAATGCCAGACCATTGTCACATACTAAATCGAAGGGCATTCCAAACCGTGTGATGATGTTTTCTTCCAAGAACTTGATAACTACGTTTGTCGTGTTATTTTTACAAGGTATAGCTTCAGACCACCGAGTGCAATAATCAGTGGTAGTAAGGATGTATCGGTGGTTGGTAGATGAGTTGGGGTTGATCTCTCTGATGAAGTCAAACGCCCACTGGGCGAAGGGTCTAGCCTCGTAGACTGGTTGTAGAGGCATGGCTGGGTTACTCTCACAATGCATCACGGTTTGGCAAGTATGGCATTTCCTTACATGAGCATAAACGTCTTTGAATATACAAGGCCAATAATATCCAGCCCGAAGGATCTGGTGGGAAGTGGCGTCAGCTGAACCATGCCTGGTTCTAAACTGTCCATGGAATTTATCTATCACTCTTATAGCTTAGTTTTTGTCGATGCACCGGAGGTACATTCCCTCATAATTTTTGCGGTAAAGCATGAAGTTTTTGATCATGAAGTGTGCACTTTTCATCCGCAGAGCATGGCATTTGTGGGGAGGTAACCCCTCCAGACATTTTTTGTTTTAGCAGCAAGTATACCAAATCGGTATACCACGGGTCTTGGGTGATGGACTCCACAGTGTAAGTTTGGCATTCTATGCGGGGAGCCTCTTCTGCCATCGCCCAACTTAGTCCCTGGCCTCAGACTATTTTCATGGGCTGCATTTCTAAGTCATATTCCTGGAGGATGGCCATCCATTTCCCCTGTCTCTCGCCTAATTCACTCTACATCAGCAAAGATTTGACGGCCTGGTCTAGAATGATAGCGTGTATTTTACTCTAGAGAATATAATGCCAGAATTTCTTCACGGCCTGAACTAGAGAAAAGGCCTATTTTTCTAGTGGTGAATACCAGACCTTGGCATTCTTGAAGGGGGAACTCATGAAAGCTATTGGTCGTTCTTCCCCTTCAAGCTTTTGGGTCAACACTGCCGCAGCAGAGTGCGGCGAAGAAAATGAGTAAATGTAAAACGGAAGGGAATAGTCTGGACTGGCCAGGACAGGTGCTTCTATTATTGTCTATTTGATTTGGGAGAACACCCGCTTTTCCTCAGGACTCCACTCTATCTTGGTATCCTTCATCATCTCATTGAGCGGTTTAACTATTTCTGCGAATCCCATGATGAATCGTCGCACGAAATTGATCTTCCCGAAGAAGGATCGCATCTCTTTCTTGCTGCCAGGCATTTGTAAATTTAGCAGCACTTTGACTCTATCAGGGTCTAGATATACCCTTTTCAAAGATGATATGCCCGAGCAACTTCCCCTCAGTGACCCCAAAAATGCACTTCTTGGGGTTGAGGGATATTCCATACCGGTGACATCTCTCACAAATCTAAGCGAGGTGGGTGGGATGATCACGCCTGTACCGAGAAAAGATGGTCAAATCATCCATGTAGATGATTATGCACCGATTCAAAATGCCCTCGAACGCGATGTCCATGGCCTTCTGAAATGTAGCCCCCACATTGATCAGACCGAAGGGCATTCTTCTATATGCAAACGTTCCCCATTTAGTGGTAAACGTTATTTTCTCTTTGTCTTCATACTTGACCATGACCTGGTTGTATCCTGAATATCCATCCAAGAAAGACATCATCTAAGATCCATTCACTATCTGCAACACCTCATCCAATGAAGGGAGAGGGTGATTATCTTTTTTAGATGCCTTGTTCAAATTTCAAAAATCCATGCAAAGGCGGATCTCACCATTTTTCTTCCTAACCGGGACCAAGTTAGCAACCCATGTAGTGTGTCAGATTGGAAATATTATCCTGGCTGACAGCAATTTTTCTACCTCTTGACGAATCAGAGGCTCTATCAAGGGGTTGACTGGTCTTTTCTTCTGCCGAAAGGGCTTAGCGTCAGGTTTCAGGGGAATAGTATGGGTCATGATGGATGTATCATATGTTTTCAAGTCTTCATAACCCCAGGAAATTACATCAATATATTCTCAGAGAACCGCGAGAATCTTCTCCTTTTCCTTAGGGGAATAGGAGGTACCAATGTGAATAATCTTTTCTTCACCAGGCTGGCCAATGTTAACCTTTTCAAACTTTCCTCCCTCAGAGGAGGATGACGCCTTCTCACGGGCCCGAGGGTCTGAGTCAAAGATTCATTCTAATGCAACCATCCCCTTTGGGATGGTGTTAGTAGGAAAGTCTATGATCCCATCGTCTTCATCACCCTGCCCGGTATCGTCATGGTCTCATTCTTCTACTATCTGATCCTCAAAGACACCAACATTTGCCATGAAGGCCAGGATATGTTGATCGTCTTCAAAAACCTGAAAGTGGGTAACATTATCTAGAATGGACGGGGTGGGGACCATCTCAACTAAAAATCTCTGAAGTCGTGAGCCAGCCATTGGCTCAAGTGTACTGGTAGAAATGGCGAGGGCATCTGGGACATAGTTCCGTCGCCGGGGAATGAGTTCAATGCCAAAGGTATCAAAATCTTCGATAAGGCTCCAAGCCCGGTTGTGGTATGCGGCCAGTCTTTTGTCGTGACATGTGTATTGACTCCAGAATTGTTTAACAATCAACTATGAATCACCCAGAGCCCGAAGGCGGGTGATACCTTTTCTTAATGCAAATAAGAGTCCAAGGACCAGAGCCTCGTACTCTGTGACATTGTTTGTACAATTAAAATGTAGCCTGTAGGACACAAGGAAGGATTTCCCTCGCGGGTTGATTAATTCTACCTCTGCCCCATAGCCTTGTTTAGATTGTGACCCGTCAAACTTAAGGGTCCATAAGTCATTGTTTGTAATCTGGGGCTGGGGAGGGGGAGTTTTCTTTGGATTATTACTGGGGGACTTGGGGATCCCTTTCCGGACTACCGACGTGAACGTAGAATTTTCCCTCAGAGTTTTTTGAATTTGGGATTCCCGGGGAGATGGCACCAAAGGCGTGTATCCTGTAGGAGTACTGGGTCCCGGAGAATCAATTAAATGCTGCTCGCTCTGGAGGGTATCAAGATGCCGGTTAGCGATCGAAAGACATGGTCCACACTCGAGCTCTGAATGCTTTTGGTAATGCACTCGGCACCAAGTGCCGGACAGGAGTGTGGCAAGGGCTGCTATAGCACCTTCAGAGTTGACTTCAACTCTCATCTTTTCATCAAATTATTGGGCTCTCTGTAGTACGGTGGAATCTTCTCCAGGGATGAAATCAAATGTTAAAATTTCAAAAGGTTTGTACACCCCCAAGGAAGTCTCAGAGAAAAAGACTTCGTTGACCCTCCCCACCTCGGTAAGGGCTTGTTTCATCCAGGGTTTGCTTTCGACCTGGATCTTATTGGATTCTCCTTCCCATGGAAGTCATAAGTGGGTGAAGTCGATTGAAAAGTATCCATTCAAGGACTTAGACCAATTTTGACTTAATAACATCCCATAAGTCTCTGGGATGTCCACCACTTGGATGTCAATGATACTGGCTATCCTGGGTTCCTGGATAAGGTGTATCCGGATGTTCTTTAATTCCCCCACCATTTTTACAGTAGTCTTATCCAATTGGATTACTGCACCATTAGATGGGGTGGGGTGGAATTTGAGCTTCTGGAAAATGGACAAGGGCATGATGTTACCTGAAGCTCTAGAATCCACTAGGAAATTATGTATATTCTTGCCGTGTATGTTTAGGCCTAGTAGGAAGGGAGGATCTTCGTTATTCCCCTGAAAGATGGCTGCATTAGCATCTTCGAAGGAGATGGTCTTGGGTGGGCGGCTAATGGCTTCCGAGTTCCCTAAGAGCTTCAGAAGAGACTTCTTCTGCTCGGGACAGCTCAACAAAACCTCCATCCGGGTCATGGAGGTAGTGGTCTGTTCCAACACCTTCGTAATGTCAAATCTTCCTCCTGAGAACTGGCAATTTTTCTCCATGAGATATTTTGCTTGGTTAGAGCTAGGACCTTTTGGAGGGACGGGTCAATCAGTCACGTTATTCTGGGGAGGAGGTGTGGGCGTGTAAGCTGGTCCTTTACCAACTTGACTCTGAGTGTTGTATGGAACCTGCAAGTTAGTAAAGGCGTTGGCCTCGAAGGGCGGGATGGATTCATCAAAGAATCCTTGTAGTTCAGACTCTTTTTCATCTTCCCCAGAAGTTTTGAAGAAGATGGTATCGCACGTGAAGGCACTATGGGTTGGCTCTTGGATAGGGGGCTCTAGAGGAGTGGTATCATGTGATTGCTACCTGTCCAGCTGGGAGATCATAATGACCTTCTCCAAAGTACCGCAATTTACCTTGTTGTGTGAACCAGTATCGTGTAGTCTACACCAGTTAGTCATGGGCTGGAAGTCTGTGACCCATGTAAAATGTGATAGTCTAGCACCATTTTGGTTGGTGTTTTGGTTCTGAGGTGGGCCTCTGGTGTTTGCATTATTATTCCATTGTTTTTGACTGGGTCGGGACCCATTGTTGAAGTTTCTCCCTCCGGCATTATTGTTTCGTTGGCCGGAGAAAATTTTTCCCCTCTAGGAATTCAAATTCTGGGGTGCATAGGACCCCGCCTTCAGTTGGCCCATGTCCATAGTCAAGGTGGACAGCATTCACCGGAGGGATTCAACCTCGGCGGTCAACTGAGTGTTAGTGTCACAATGTGATGGCTGCGGTTGTTGTTGGCTTCCCGGAAAGGTGGCAGGATTAGCCAGAGTTGAGGGTGACAATCCTCTAGCCGCAAATGACTGAAAGAAGGGCACTCCGGATGGTTGTGTTTGAGATTGTTGTGTCTGCTACGGTTGGTTCTGTTAGGGATTTTTCTTGCATGAACTATACTGCTTGAAATGTCTATTTGAATCTTGTTACCTCTAAAACCTGTTTCACAGTTCAGAGACAAGAAAAGCCTAATTGCTAAGGATTAAACAACA
>MU224579.1:3375680-3386358 GCA_018584345.1 Thuja plicata
TGTTAGTCGCATAGTCGTGGCTGTTTTCTCTTAACTGCCAAATATCACGAGACCACGCGACTGAAGTAAAACCTTAACTGTTTGACTGGGTGGATCAAGCGATCACGCGACATGAAGAAAGGCGCAAAGTTGGAGGACATTTTTTTGACTTGCCTTAACATCATGCGATCACCCGACTGAGGTGGGTCCCATTCACTTTGAAAGCTCATAACATGGAATTTAAGCGACAACCCGACCAAAGGAAAATCGCTAAGTCTCGAGACATTTATAGAATATTCTATTTTTTCACGAGACTAAGCGACACAAGGCAAAATCAAAGTCGGGAGATCATTTGGCATATTCGTTCTTGGTACAGTGATCAAGCGACCTGACTTAACTTGTTAAATAGCACATGCCTTAAGTGACTTGAAAAAGGTAATGAAGGAATATAAGACATGGCTGAGGGTTTTTAAGATACATCGTTCAACATTAGGCCTTAGGGTTTATGATTCTGCAGGGTTTCTCAGGATTTTATCAAGGAATTAGCACGAAACCCTGAAACTTCAGAGAACAAAACAAGGAACAGGGCAAAACATGAAATACAACCAACAGGTTCCAAGGGAAGACTTCCAGACCTGGTGTCATCTGGGTCTGGGCTGGGTAAACATATCGTGCCTGCTGGTCTACCAGGGGTGGCAGAGGGTTCATCGCCATCGAGGGGGCACCTATTTCCAGATTGGGGTTGTATCCCCTGGCATATGCAGTTCCGCCAGGGATCATGTTGAAAGACGTTCTCTACCCAATCCCACCCGAAGATTTGTTGAGACCATGAGATAACTCTAGGGCTAGGTTGTAGACTTTTGCCAAAGTGTCTCGGTCGCCCGCGGCAGTTGTTCTCCAAAGGAAAGTGGCAATGAAAGGGTCCATCACGTTGAGATAGGTCTGTATGGTTACCTCTAGGGATGGAATGAAGGGACCTGTGCACCGCTTCAAGGCACGCTGGAACCTATGGTTGAATGCTGCGAGAGGTTCATTGGGTTCCTTTCTGATGGAGATGAACTGGCTGTGGGACCAAGCTGGGTCCACATGCACGTGAAAGGCAACCAGAAAGGCTTCCTCCATGTCCTGCCAAGTGTTGATGGAGTTGGCAGGCAAGTTAACGTACCAGTTCAACTCACTTTGTCCTAGGGACAAGGGGAACATACGGGTCAAAACATCTTTATGTTGGATTTGGTGTCGATTCATGGCATCTTTGTATGCCTGTAAGTGTTCTTCTATGGTCTGTGAGCCTAAGTGCTCATATCATGGGTAGATCTTCTTTGGGTGAGAGGGTAAATCATTGGTTGCACCCAGATTAGTGCCCATTGGAGACCTGGTGTTTCTGAAATATGCAGCCATTGGGGAAACTATATGTTGAGTGGCTTGCGAACTGGTTCCCAAGACTGTCTGGGGAGTTTGAGTATTCAGAGGTATGGTAGATCCCCAGACAATAGAGGCTGGTGGGATTTTTGAGGTTCGTTTCTTTCGAGCAGGAGGCTTGAGTTTGACAAATCTCTTGGGATTCAGGGCAGACCTAAGGACTCTTTCAAATTTTGCTGGGAAAAAAGATCCAATCCAACTGAAGGCTTGCCTCTTAAAACTACAACTCGGGGAACCCTCAGAAGGTGTAAAATCAGAATCTTGGGAGGGGGATGAGTTCATGCCCTCCTTCTAGCGCCAGTTTCTATTGATGGGGTTTTGTTGACCGGGTCCGCCAACAGTCATAAGTTATCACCGGGTTCCAGGGAAATCGGCCAACTCCGCCTGCAAAGGTTGTCCAGGGGAAATAAAATCCTCTGGGCCTTCAAGCACCTGGGTGTTGGGTCATGACGATGCGGGGCTCGGTTGGGAGAGGTGACTATTTTCAAGGGGGAAAGCTGGTTTCTTCAACTCATTTTCTGTAGAGATTCGATCAAGGTAAGGTTTTCCCCAAGCGCTCTATACTTAGCAAATAAAGCGAAAAGATCCTGCAGGGTTAGAAACACTTCATCTAACTACAGTCATGTTGAAATGTCTGGAACATCAATAATACTCTAGTAAACTATACTAAATACCGAAGAAATACATAACCATCAGCTAGCATTTTATTAGTAGCAAGAGTAAAGAGTTCGTTAATCTACTTTAACATACCAGAGTAAAAGACATAAAGAACATTAAAACATGAAATACCATTAACTCAGAAGTAGGAATGCCAACAACATCATTGCCAAGAATCCTTCCTTCTTCATTAATATTCAGTCCAGCAAGCACTGGTGCATGATACAATGGCGGCTCCAGGGGAGCATCTAACTATTGAGAATAGAACAATGGAGCATTGGGCTTTGCAACTTGAAAAGAGAAATTACTTTTCTATTGTTATGGACAACAAAATCATCAATTTTGCCAACCCTTAGAAATGGTCTGATCTGCCTATTTATATAATTCTCTAACCCTAACCCTATTTACATTATGTTCCAATAAAATACAATATCCAGGGCTGATACTACCTACACCACCCTACAAAAGACCTGGAGACAGAATAGGTCTGCCATGTCAGAAGAATAAGACAAGGATATACAATGGAAGAATCAGCCTCGAGAAGAGAGCTAGAGAGGGGAAAAAAAAAGTAGGTCCCCCGAGGACCGAGGCTACATGCCTCATAAATGGGAAATGCGGCACCCTGTCCCCAATATGCCAGGTGTACCACTGAATGGTGCCTCGAGAAGACCACCCTATCAGAAAATAAACTTCCAAGTCGACGCCCCATGATGTGGCCAACCACCTTCTAACAGTCTTTATTAACCACCTTTGAAAGTGACTGGTCGGCCTCGGGGACTGGGACATGAATCACTTTAAAGAATACAAAATTTTGGATCCGGAAACTTACGTCCCAAAATAATAAAGAATACTCAACACTCAAGTTCCCCCCGGCCCCCGGAGAAAGCTCAAGGTTTCTTATTATCATTGAAGGCCTGAAGGAGGCGGGAAATGCCATCTTCATCTATCTCTTTTAGGCTGGCCCTTCTGTGCCTCGCCACTTCAACTTGTTCCCCCAAGTCTGGAACATTTTCTTTTAATTCATCCACCATCCTCGCGGTGTCATGACCCTTAAGTATCATGCTGGTTAGTCTCACCATCTGGGCCCCATCCATCCCCTCCAGGGATTGATACCGGGATTTCATTATTTCATTAAAACTCCCCAAAACTGAATCTTTGGGGGTATATGTATCTATACTAAGGGGATCAGCCCCGGAAGCCTTTATTACAAAAGACTTATATAAATTAGAAGACTAGTTTACGTTGTTTACCTTCTCTTGCAAGGACTCTACCAGTTTCTTGGTTACCTCCAATGTGAGGTCAAGTCTGGAGTGCTGAGTTCTTACAAAATCAAATGATTCCTCACC
Organism: Thuja plicata; assembly: GCA_018584345.1. Classification (NCBI taxonomy): domain Eukaryota; kingdom Viridiplantae; phylum Streptophyta; class Pinopsida; order Cupressales; family Cupressaceae; genus Thuja; species Thuja plicata. Next base: position 3,379,082 of record MU224579.1, read on the forward strand.
TAGAATTCTGGATTCAGAAACTATATCTTCTCCCAAGGTGAGGAGCTCTTCGAGCTCTACCCTCCACGCTTGATAATTTTTGGTGTCACTCTCCCACTTCTCAATGAGTGTTTCTACCTGATGGATAACTTGCAGGGCCATGTATAAGTCTAGGAGAGTGGACGCCAGGAAACGCCGGGTGTTTCCTATCTGTAGGGTGACCCATTCGTCTACTTCTTGGGCCTTCTTTTTCATTACTTGCAGGGAGTCTACGTCACTCTACGGTAATTCCTTTGATGTGGAGGTCTCTGGAGGGGTGGCATTGATGGGTCTGGCCAGCTCAGTAAGCAATCCCATAAGATTTGCATTCTTTTCTTTCTCAGCCTTGAGCCTCTGGGCCTCTTTTTCGTATCGGGCTTCTACTGCCCTTGCTGCTTCCTTAAGCAAGTCTACCTCGCCTTGCTTTCCTCTTTTTCCTAGGGACACCCCTGCAACATTGTAATCTACGAGATCTGCAGTTGCTTCATCGGCGTCTAGGGGAGGTGTTGCTACAACGATAATAGTTTCTCCGCCCGGCCCAATTCATAAAGTGTGAACTGTCTAGGCTTTCTTCGCCTTCGGCGGGGCCTGAACTTGGTCCATCATTTCGGCCAGGGAGAGAGGAATCACCAGAGTGGACTGATATTTTCTCTTTCTGCTTTCTACTAGCCACTAAGGTGGGAGAGGTGGCCTTCCTACCAGAATTTTCTCTCCTGATTCTCTCCTAGTGTCCTATGGTTGCTGCTCCTCTTCAACATGAACCTCATCCGTTCCTCTCCCTGCCTCAACTTCTTTTGCAGCAAAATTCTTTTCAACCTCCATCTCCTCAGCCTGGTCCTATACATCAATCACTGGGTCTGGACCCTGGTAGGCTTCCTCAGGGATTTCTTTTTCAAACTGCGTTTCTTCTTCTTGTTTTTCTTGTTCTTCTTCCTCTGTTGGCAGTAGGGGAGGTATCGGGCCAAGATTTAGAGTTTGGGCCGCTGTGATAACCTGCCTAAAGGTTACTCCCGGGAGTGGCCCCTGGAATGTGGCGGCTAGGGTTATGGTTATTCCTGAAGGTCTGGTTCCCCCATTGGATGCCATTTGTTCACCTTGCTTTAGTTGGTCCACTCCCAGACCTTGTATCTCATGAGCCCCAGAGATAATCTCCGGCTCTGGCTCCTTTTCTTCTGCCTGCTGCTCTTGTGCAGGTTCTTGTCCCAAGTCTTCTTGGTCTACAGCCTCTTGTTCTGTATCCGGGACTTGTCTCCGCTTGTGTATTGTCCCCTTGCAGATTTCCAAATTTATCAGTTGCAAATACATCAAACTCCTCCTCTGGAGGGGGACTGGCTGGGACTTTCGCAGGCTCTGTTTCTTTCTCTGGCTCCGGGGAACTGGAAGAAAGAATCTCCACTTCTTGGGGCCAAGACGCCACTAGGGTTGGTTCTACTTTGGGCTGTTTGATATGTTTCCTCTTCCTTCGGGTAATCAAAGGTGGCCCCGCATCGGCTATTACTGCCACTTCCATGGGATCCACCCCCGTTGCCTTCACCATTAAGGCTGCCAGTGACGCGGAGGAAGAGGGACGAATTGGTCTGGCCATGAGCGGGGGAGTGGCTAGCTTTGTTATTAACTGCTCCCTCATTTGCTAGGAGGCTGCCACAGATTGCTTGATCTGTTCCTGTATAGGGACATCTTGCGCGGAGGGTGTTGTAGCTATCTTTTTTCCCTTGTCTGCACCCTGCGAAGAGGTCCTGGCCCCCGGGGTCAATCTTAGTACTAGCTGTGGTGCTAATTTTGACAATGGTCGGGGAGCTTGACACATACTCTCGGGGCACACCTTTTTGAAATAGGCATGACTTCGCTCGACCACTTCCTGAGTGAAGTCCCCAATCGTGGGCCCCTCCTGGGCGGCCCAGTCTACTAGCGGAAGGGCCTTTTTATCGATCCCCTTTTCTTTGTACTGGGGATCTATGGTGGGGGCAGCGTTTGAGAAGCCCGCTGGGAATCTCTGGAGCTTCAGTTCCTGCATCATTCTGGCTATCATTCTGACATAGTGCCTGCTCCGCACATCCACGTCATCCTGGCAATCAGCCTAGAAGTCCTCCATGTGTATATGATGGGGCTCTAAAGCCCGTGGCAGTGCTGTTGCAATTTGCCATGCGGATCAAAATTTCTCTGTGCCAGATAAAATTCTTGCAAGTTGTAACTCTTCAGCTCATTGTCTGCCTCCTTCGCGGTGGCCAGACTGCATGTGTAGTTCCCACAAGTAATTAGGAACGGGACGTTGGGGACCTTCTTGAGTGCAAAGAAGGCACGCAACTCCATCATTTGTCGGTAATATTCTAGTAGCACGATCTTGTCCCCACAATGCTTGGGCAACAAGTAGGGTTTCCCAGAGAAGCCGGCGACCCTAATGTATGTATGCTGCTAGAACTAGATATAGTAGTGTCCATAACTACTGACTAACTTCATCGCCTTAGTGGATAGGCGGTATCCAGTGTCCCAGGTGGGTGTGAGTAGGTGATAGTAAACGAACGAATCATTTACTCAACAGAAACTGGGGAAGCTGGCCTCCCATTGAATCTGTGGAAAATGGTCCCACGGTGCTTTTTTTCCCGGGCCAATCTCGAGCACGCCGTCTGTAAGTAGGCCGTTGGAGTGGGGCCTCTACTGGGCCATGGCCCAAAAAACATAGGAAGACATATAGAACTTCTTCTTTCGGTTCACCTGGAAGAACTGGGAGTCGACGTGATTAGAGATTATTGTCGCCCAGTCGAAGAATTCTCCCTTGGTAGAGATTTCGAGGAGGAAATAGTACATCAATTTGGAAAACTCCTGGGGGAGGGTTGCCCAAATACCTGGGCTAATGCTATTATCCCCATCTGGATGCTCTCCTTGAATTCAGAGTGGGGGATTTCTATCGTCATTCTCTTTGGGTCCCTCTTTGGGGCCTTGAGCCAATGGGTATTCATGTACACCCAGGCAGCATCCTCCAGTTGTGTAAACTGTTTCAAGGCATCAGTCCTTGTAACCACCATGGCTCTATCAAATTATGGGATACCCAGGCCTGCCTGGAATGTGACTGGGTCGAGGGACACCAGTGGAGTGGGGTATCTTGTGGGTTCTGCGACTGCGAGCATAACGGCCCGGACAGAAGAGTTGTAGTTGGCAGCCAGTGTTAAGATAAGCTCCAGAGATTGCATGGAGCATGGGAAGCAAGCTTCCCGGAGGATTTTAGAACCCCCGACGTTGATTGCGAGTTGGTCTCCAGCCTGTCGCTGGATGTGCATTACCTTCACCAGGGCCTGCATTTTCGCCCAAGTTCTGACATTGGCGTCGGTTATTAGTTTTACCTTGGACTCAATCTTTGAGCCCACAATGACATTATCTTGTACAAACTTCATGGTGAGGGGAATCTTTTCCAAGGCCTTCTCCATCTATGACTTTGCTGATGCCCTGGTTTCTGTTTTGGTTGGTAATTCTGGGCTTCCGGGAGGAGATGATGCAGACGCTTCAGACATTTTTAGAAGATGAAGTCCGGGAACCTGCGAGACAAAATGAACGTCAGAATATTTTTATCAAAATAAAATAGTTACTCCAAGGTACGGAGATCTTACCACCGCGACGTTTTCTTTTCCTAAAAAGTTAGTTTTATGCAAAGATACCCGAAAAGCAAAACACATCGCAAACTTAAGATATCAACACATCTGGGTCTGGAGAATTTTATCACACTTAGCAAAGACACGGGATGGATGGTGGTAGGAGATCTGAAACCTGGAGAAATGACCGTTAGCGAGAATATGTGAAAATCCAAGTCATCAAGCCCACGTGGGTGCCACGTGCGTAGGTATTAAATGGAAGTTATGGAGATGACGGCCGAGCCAACTGTCTGAACACGCGAAAAGGGAAAGCCACTTGGCTGGGATTGATTGTACGCATGGGACATAAATGAGGTTCTGACAGACTTCATGGAGGAGAGAGAAAACTACCTATTTGAAACCAGCCGAGAGCCTAGTTTCAAACAGGTAATTTTCTGCCCCGAAGCGAGTTAAGGAATAGAAAACCAGAAATGGGGGCGACTCGACCAGCTTGTCAAGCCACCTGAAAGGATATACATGAAGCCAAGGGATATACACAGGGACTATATTACAAATATATACATATATACATGAATATACAATGCGGGATGACACCCACAGGAAAAATAGACAAGGCAGAGACATATATATAGCTTATTCACACTATTTACATACTTTTACAGAAATAACTCCTGCGCAGAGAGCGGACAACCCTCTGGCAGAGCTGACCCACCAACGGGCGGAAAAACCAGAAGACAACGGACCAGATAGAAATGAAATGAAACCAGACAAATGAAAACCAAACAAAAACCAAGGAAAAGCCAGAGACCTGGAAAACAGGAACACCAACCTGAGAACTCAGAAGGCGGAGAAAAGAAAGGGTTACCGCGGGAGCTCTGCAATAGCTCAAGTTATCTCACAGTCAGAGTCGCCACTACGAAGCACTTGCACCTTCCTGAGAATGACTGAAAATCATTAAGCGTTGATTACCATAAACCTCCTGCAAATACTCTGTTAATCACTTTAAAATTGCTCTTTAATTCGCTCTAAGTGCTTGAAGGTTTTAATCGCGGTAAACGTGAAAATGACAGATAAGTCATATTTATACCCGCGGTAAAAAAGGTAATCCTCCTCCTTCCGGCGATCTCTGGACAAGCACGCCTCCGGACTCCAGGCCCGAGGATTCCTTGTGATAATATCCCTAAGAACATCATGACAAATAATCCCAGAGTCCAAAATCTGGTTTCCGAACAAAAGACAACCTCCGGGACCAGAGTCCCGAAGGAGAAAACCAAACAACAAAATGACACGCCGGGGAAGAAAACCCTGGAGAAAGAGAATAAAAAGGGAAAGACAACGGAAAAACCGCAAGCAAAAGCAAACAAAACCAAAAGGGGGACCCAACATTTTGCACATAAAATGTAGGGACGGGGATGCAGGGCATAACAGAACACTCAGCAAAGAAATCATCACAGACAACACACAAAAAAATAAATTTAAACAAGTCTCAGTGAATCAAATATTTAAGTGTGTGTGTGTAAGTCATAGAGTCAAGCTGTGAGCATCACATCTGTCAGTGAGGAATATCGCATCATCTAGACTGCGGGGAGGATATCTGATAAGTGTTGACAAACACTCAACGCTAGGGAAGCGTTGAAAAACACAAGTGGGGTAGTGTTGAAAAACACCGTTTGTGAGGTGTCCTAAAGACAAACACATCCAAGAGACCAAAGCTAACATAGTTATGCCCCCTAGACAAAGACAAAGACCAATTCCAAACCAAGGCAACATGGACAAGGCATGATGGAGAAAGGCTAAGTGTCGAGGACACGCGCTAAGAAACAGGGGTGCAAAGGCCTCAAGTAGCGCTCGTTTCCAGGTTTTCACCACTTGGATTTTATTACAATTTTTTCATTTTTCACTTTTTTTTATTTTTCTTTTTTTTTCTAGATTTTTTATATATTTTTTTGAATTTTTGCTACCAAGGCGCCTGTTTCCAGGTTTTCACCAAGGCACTTTTTCTATTTTTTTGAATTTTTTAAACTTTTTATTTTTTTTTATTTTTGAAATATATACTTTTTTTGGAGATACATCAAAGTGCCTATTGCTAGGTTTTCACTAAGATGATCATTTTTTAAGGATATTTTTTTATTTTTAGAATTTCTGACAATATATCATTTTTTTTTTAAATTTTTCAAGATCAATAATATGTACAAAGGATGCCCCCAGACAGAATGGGCATCAAACTCCCAAGCAAGATCACACTGCACAGTCTCAATGTTTAGCAAGGTGGAGGACATGAGGGATTAGCAAGCTGGTGGAATAGACTGAAGATAGGAGAATGAAGGAAAATGAAGGGAAGAAATTCTCAAAGGCAAACTCCTCAAGAGTACCCAAGCTACGGAAAATGAAACATTATGTAAAGCACATTTGGACAAGAATGAAAGGTCAGCATAGGATAAGTCACAAAAGCATAATGCAAGAGTAGGAAAGGAGGCAGTCCAAAGGAGTAGACATGTCAAGAGGCTTCATAGCACCATATTTTACTCTTTTTCTTTCTTTTTTAGATTAGATAAAGACCAAAGGAGAAAAGGATAACGATAGGTTAAAATGAATGGAGGAAGATAGACATGAAGGCTAAACATAAAAGGAATGAAAGAAAGATCATCATAATATAGCTCACAAGATAACCCAAATGTTTATGTATAGATCAATATTGTCAAGATCAAAGAGAGAATACAGAATGGATGAAAGATGTAGAAGAACTATGCATGATGCCTGATTGCCAGGTTTTCATCATGGTACTTATCCAATGTGCCACAAGGGAGTGGTTTTCACCATAGGATGAATTTATTTCTCTTTAATATTTTTTTTTTCTCTTTTTTTTTTAAAAAAAAATTTTGAATTTTTTTGAGTTTTTTGGAAGAAGACAAGCTTTTAATATAATGCTCCTTGAAAGGATAAACCATGATATGCCAAGGATCCAAAATGATATGGTCAAATATGCTGATAGGGAAAAGAAGATGGAAGAGGAAAAATGGAGGATAAGGTTTTATGCAAAACGAGTGAGGTTGGAAGATATAAGGAATAGACAAATGAGGAAAAATGATAGAAGGTAGAAGGATAGTGAATGGAAGGATTGTGAAAGGGTAGACAGAAAGAAAGGCAAGATCAACATCGACACACACCTTGAAGGGTGGCAAGAGGATGGAGGAAATTTGAATGAAGGAATACGTGAAAGAATATGGTGAATGGATAGCAGAGGTTGCGGTTTAGGTGCATGGAATGAAAGAATGTTTTTGGAAGAAGATGAAGTGGAAGCCTTTGGAAGCTTGAATGTCAACTTCACTTGTTTCTCAACATGAGACTCTTTCAAGAGAGACTTTGGAATCCATATAGTCATAGGTTTTTCATTTCTTTTTGATGATTTAGACAGAATATCTTCAATGATGGATTTTGGAACCCATACTTGTCTTGTAATTTTCTTCTTCGATATCTCTTTTGACTTTATGCTCCCATGTCGATTAGAGGAGACATAGTGATCTTCTTTTTTAGATGGATTCTTGTATTGCTTCTTTTTCTTGTATTGAACATTCAAGTTTCTTCTAAAAGACTTGGGACTTGTGGAGGAAGAAGAAGAATATGACTGGTTTATATGGGTGGATGGATGAAAAGGATTCAAGGGTATGCATCTAT
>MU224579.1:3411882-3434213 GCA_018584345.1 Thuja plicata
TAGAAGTGAAAGGTTTCATGTTTAAAAACACGTCCCTTTAACACTATCTTATAGTGAGTGCTAATTTATGTTTTCTTGTTACATTTATTACTTCAGATTGATATGCAGATACAAGTAGATAGCTGATATATGTAATTTTCCTTTGCATTTCTTAGATCCATCAGGATCTAACCATTTTCTCTTTCTTCCTTTTATGCAGATTTTTGCCCTAAGGACCTGAATGCTGATGGAGACTCAGGAGTGACCTAGAATGCAGATGGGGACCTGACCAACTGCTAGCAGATACAAGACATATACAAGGCAATGCATGGGACCCCTATTCTATACCTCAGTTATTTACTTTCATTTGCAATGTACTATGTTTATTGAGACATGAAGTATGAATCAAAGAACAATTGTACTACATTCTTATGAATGCACAATGTAATGATCAATAATGAATTTTGAATATGTAATTATTTGATCAATACTTAGAGTACATGAACATCTGATAATAAATGTAGTAAGTGAATGTAAACCATCAAAAACTGTAAGATAGTTTTAATTGGGTAACATAAACATGCAAATTTCTGTTTTGGTGCCTATTATGTTGTATAATTGGATTTTGGATAACAATAACATTGACTGCCAAAAATTTTGAAATAACTTACATTGGGTGTGTATCCATACCATAGCTCATAAGGTGTCTTTTTGGATTATTTATTCAATTGTACTCTATTCAATGTGTAAACAACAGTACTGACAGCTTCCCTCCAGAAGATTTGGGTGATTCCTTTCTCTATCATCAGTGTCCTTGCACAATCAACTATGGATATGTTCCTTCTTTCAGCAATTCCATTCTACTATGGTGTTCTTGGTGCAGAGACCTATCTTTTGATTCCATGCTCGTTGTAAAAGTTAGTGAATTCATCTAAAGTAAATTCCCCTCCTCTATCTGATCTTAAGCATTTTAACTCCTTACCACTTTGCTTCTCAACCATTTATTTGTACAATTTAAACATCTTAAATACTTATGATTTATCTTTTAGAAACATAATTGTCATCATTCTAGAAAAGTCATCAACAAAGAGAATAAAATATTTATCTCCATAATAACTCTTTGTTCTCATTGGTCCACATAATTCAGTATGGACTAATTCTAGAATTACATCAGATGTATGGGTTTTGCTTTTAAAACTAGACTTTGTCATTTTACATTTTTGACAATTCTTACACATGATGTTGTCGGGCTTGGTCATCGTCGGTAAGCCTCTGACATTTTTTTTTTTGCTAATTTTTATCATGTTTTCAAAGTTCACATAACACAATCTTTTGTTCCATAGCCATATGTCTTTGTTTATAGCAATCAAACAAGTGGATTCAGTATCATTCAGATAGAATAAGTTACCTTTTGTCTACTCACCGGTACCAATCAGATTTCTTGATTTATTGAAGATCTTTGCCTTCTTATTTTCAAATGCTACTTTGTGACCTAAATTATTCAACTGAGAAAAACTCAATAGACTATAATTCAAGCCATTTACCTAATAAGCATTTTCACATTTTATCTGGTTATTCAACATTATGCTTCCTCTACCTTCAACTGGACAAAGTGTGTCATTACCCATTCTTACTAAACCACCTTTATAGTACTCAAAAGTCTCAAAATTTTGCTTATCACCGGTCATATGGTGAGTGCAACCACTATCTATGATCCAAACATCATTTTTGCTAACTTTAGATATGAGAGTTTTTTCTACATACCTTTCTTCATCATCATCTGAATCATCTTTTACTACCACAAACACCATCTCGATGTCTTCATCAGATTCGATGTCAGTATCATCATCTTTGCATTTTTCTAGGTAACTGGCCTTCTTTCCTTTGTCCTTATATTCTCGGGTATCTCTTCTTTCTAATTGTCGGTAGCTTCTATAATCACCTCTGTCAAATTTCTTTTCAAATTATTTGTCATTACTTTTGTCATCTTTTATTCTGTTGGTACATCTTGCAGCAAAGTGCCCAATCTCTTTGCAATTAAAACAAACAAGTGGTAATTTACCTTTGTATTTTCCTTTGCCTCTTTGTATTCTTCTATCCATAAGTGCTTCAATTTTATCAAGATCATCTTCTTCATTTTCACTATCACTATCTTTTCTCGTAGTGTTTTTATGACTTGATTTACTTATTCTCATAGAAGTTTTGAATGCAGACTCTATATTTGGTAAGACATTATTATCAAACTTATTCATCTCAAATGAAATTAGTCTTCCAATCAAACTGTCTAGAGTAACATTTCTATTTTCTACTGCTCTCATTTCTTGAATGGCAGATACCCTAATAGCATAAGTAGGCAGTAAGGTTCTTAGAATTTTACTTACCACTGTATCTTCTTCTAGTACACCTCCAACTCCTCAAATAGCATTGGCTACCTCTTTGATTCTTGTACTCTACTGAGTGATGCTTTCACCTTCCTTCATTTTGAGATCATCAAACTTTCCTCTAAGGCTTTCTGCCTTGGCTCTCAAAACATTTTTGTCACCACCATGTACAAGCTTCAATTTGTCCCACATCTACTTTGTAGTTTTACAGGTGTTGACATCTTCAAATTCAGCATCAGAGAGTGAGGAAGCAATTTCCATCAACATCTAGTTGTGCTCATGCTTCTCTCTCATTTTTTCAATTGTTGGTGCTCCTATGGGAAACACATATTCAGTATCTAAGTATTGAGTAACATCATTACCAATACCTGATAAGTAGAGTCTTATTATGCTCTTCCATGAAGAAAAATTATCTTTGTTCAACTTGGGCACATCTCGTCTGTTCATCTTGTGATCTTTAGCTTAGGTCTTGAAACCTTCCTTTCTAAGCACACAAGCTCTGATACCAATTGTTAGTAATAACTAAGATGGGGGGTGAATCAGTGGCCTCAAATTTATCCTTAAATCAACCCTTTAAACTTATAACCACAAATTATATCTCAAGTTATCTTTTGTCCTACAAGATGAATTCCATGAGATACTTATGTCAATTTACTACTTGTCAGATTTCTTTCTTAAACCTTCTTCTGTATTTTTATTGATAAGCGGTCATCTATTTACCGAAACATAGTAAATATGCAAAGTATACCGATCAAACCATAATTAACTATGTAAGATACAAAATAGTAAAGAAATGAATCATACACACATAACACATGGATTTTTAATGTGGAAACCCTATTAAGGGAAAAACCACTAGGACCAGTACCCCAAATTTTCACTCTTCTGAAGTGAGCTCTATTAGGAGCCAACCCTGTTAAAGGTTACAAACACACTTTTAGGTGTGACCTTGTTAGAGGATTTTGAAATAGTTTGTCAACTAGTATCTGGCATCTACTGCTACCATCCTTGATCAAACACTCACTTGGCCTATCAATAGGTATCAGGCATATCCAATGCTATTTTTGTGATCAAATTATTTGATACTCCTTGGAATGTATCTCAATTGAAAAAGAATTTTAAGTCCTGCTTAGTTAAGAGGCTTATATGCTTCAATGGTTAAACTGAAACACTAATAATCTTTTCATACATACAACTCAATTGCAAATTTTCAGATCTATTGTAGGTCCATTACTTCACTAATCAATATAATCAAATATATACCTTTGCTCCATACTTGTTTCGCTCTATGATGCTTGTCTCATTGTTTGTCGGTGTCTGCAAAATCTAGCTCTTCCTTTAGCTTGTTGATCAGGACTGAATGAAGACTATCTTCTCCTTCAGATTTTCTTTAGCATCTTTCCTCTTTCTTGTTCACCTCACACATTTTGTAATGAATTGTGTTTGTCTCTTATAGACATGATTTCCACTTTTCTTGGCTTTCTTGATCTTGGCATCTTCAACAATCTTTGCCAATAGATTTAAAGAAAACTCCTAATTTATCTCAAAGAGATCTTCTTGCCAACTGGACTAATCATCTTTAAATCCATTACTTATCTCCAGCTTTATCTAGATGATTAAAAAAATTATAAGTATTCATTAATTCTATCTTTAGCTTCTTGATAGCTAAGCATTTTGTCATTTTCTAAAATCTTTGTTCTTTCGGTCAACACTTCAGTTAGTAATCGATGATAACTGACTATTGCATCGGTGTGACTTTAGTTTTCATCAGGATCTCCATCCTTGTCTTCTCCATCGAGCAACAGTGAAATTCTATCTGTCGGGTTACTCTGTGTTTTCCTTGTCAGGCAACACTATAACTCTGCTTGTCAGTAATGTTGTGCATTTGTTTGTCATCCAACACTATGACTTTTTTCTTTTACTCTGACCTTTGGGTGTACTCCGTCAGTGTATACAATCATTTAGTGAATGCTTGACTTGTATGCATTACTGATAGCATAGCTTTGATTCATGAGTTCTTTGAAGTCTTTGGAAGTATTATAATGACCATACAGATTATATCAAGTTGACATCAATGACAATACAATATATTAACTGATTTAATGCCTTGTATGAACATCAACTTAACATCTTCAAACATTCAATCAGTTACATGTCATCACCCACATGTGCAAATAAATTATTTTTTATTTATTTATTTAATCATATTTATCCTCCCAGTTATGAGTTTTAGTTAACTCCACAATTCTCTCCTAACTAATCAATCAAATCAGTTATCTTTTTTATCTATCTAGTCTTCTACTCCACCTCATCAGTTAAATTCTTTAATCAAATCAATCAACTCTTAAATCTATCCTCTTAACAGATCCATCTATTCTGACAACATGCAATCAATTGAGTTCAAATCCCACTCACTCTGAGTTTAACTCTTCAATCACATGCAATCAGTCCCACCAATCATGGAATCTTGATTGGAACCCTAAAACTCTTATAAATAGAGAGCTAATTCTCTTAATTTGTTAACCACAATCGCTTTGAATTCTTATGTTGTCACATAGAGCACTCACTTCTAAGAGCCCACATTGCATAGAGAAGGAGATCAATGAAGGAGGACTTTTGGTTTGCATGTTCATGTTATTTAATTGATTTCATTATTGATTTGATGATTATGCATGTTTATTTGCTTCCTCTTTTGATATTGGGAATACTAATTGCCTAAAATATCTCTTTGTGGTTGAGATTTTGATGTTATTGTAGGTTTCTACAGATCCTTATTACCCTAATTACAGATTCATCCGAGCCTACCTCAAAGTTGGCAGTGCCTAAAGATAATCTCAAGGTGCATCCTAAGCCCAAGCCACTGAAACAACACTAAGTTTAGAATTTTATTTTGATGGATCCAAATGCAAATAGGGAGAAGGAGCTAGAATCAAGTTAATTAACCTGAGAGGTAAGTCCTTTTATACAGCATACAAATTTCTTTTTTTATGTACTAACAATGTCGTTGATATGAAGCATTAGTCTAAGGACTCCTCATGGCTCATGAGAAAAAGATCATAGATTTGATGTTAGAAGGAGATTCCCAACTCCTGATAAGGCATATCCTTAGTCAGTACTCCTATAATGACAAAAGGTTATGCTCATATCGCAATCGGGTTTGGGACCTTATTGAATATTTTGAAGCTTTCAACGTCAGGTTGATCCCAAGGTAGAAGAACAATATTGCAAATGCTCTCGCAGTGTTGGCAAGCTCGTTACACCCTATGGAGAACTCAAGGTTGAAGAATTTCTCAGTTGAATTAGTTGTTTCACCTTCTATACCAAATAACATCACTAATTTCCATGTATTCTAGGATGATAAACATATTCTAGAATTCATTATGTGTAGTGGTGTCTTTGAAAATTAGATTATAGACAAGCAACCATTTGAGTATGAATAATTGGGTGATCAGGGAATTTTGAACTTGAAATTTAATGCCATCCCTAATGCTATGGTGGCATTGGAAATAATTTTTAACATGGATGAAGACACCCTCAAAAGGAAGCCAATACCTTCCTTAAGTGGGGACAAATGTAAAATTTACAATCTTAGTACTAATGAAGATCAATGGAATAGTCTTATTGGAAAAGCTGGTACAAATAAAGAGAAACAAAAAATTGTACTTCTAAAGGAATATTGGGATTTTATTGCATGGAGCTATGAATAATTAAATACTTAAGATACCTCAATGATCGTGCATAATATTCCACTAAAGCTTGATGCTAAATCATTCTTTCAAAGGAAGAGGCATGTCAACACCTTAATTGAGCCCTTGATATAAAAGGAAGTTCTTAAGTTGTTAGATGCTAAAATTATCTTTCCAATAAGACACTCTACATGGGCAAATAACTTGGTTCTAGTAAGGAAAAAGAATGGTGATATTAGGCTCTGTGTTGAATTCAAGAACCTTAACAGAGCATCTCAGAAAGACAACTATCCTCTCCACTCATTGGATGAGGTTTTAAAAGTGGTGAATGGATCACAGATGATGTCTTTCCTACATGGGTACTCGGGATATAATTGGGTCATAATCCAAGAAAATAATAGACTGAAGACAATATTTACCACAAAATGGGGAACATTTTCTTATCGGCACATGCCTTTTGGGTTGATAAATGTTGGAGCCACTTTCCAATGTGAAATGGATATGGATTTCAAAGGGCTGGTAGGTAAATGAATCATGATTTACATGGATAATTTAACTGTATTATCTAAGAACCATGCAGATGACGTTGGTGATTTACATAAGGTGGTGAAGCGGTGTAGAAGATTTGGCATATCTCTAAATCCCAAAAAATGCATATCCGGGGTCACTAAGGGAAAGTTTTTAGGCCACGTAATTTTAGAAATTGGGATAGCCATATATCCAAATACATTCAAAGCAATATTGAAGTTGGCACCACCAAATAGCAATAAATAACTAAATTCTTTCTTTGGTAAGATTAATTTTGTCAGGAAGTCATCAATGGATTTGCAGAGATCATGCACCCTCTTAAAGACATGCTAAAAAGGATGTGAAGATTGAATGGACATCCCTGGTCAAGAAATATTTTGAAGGAATTAAGAAGGAATTTGAAATGTCTATGATTGGTGAGTTGAATTTCTTTCTTTGATTACAAGTAAATCATAACAATAAAGGAATTTTCAATTCTCAGTCCAAGTATGTCAAAGAATTATTGAAGAAGTTTGGATTTCAGAATTCTAAATTGGTTTGTACACCTATTATTATCAGATGCAAGTTAACAAAAAATATGATTCACCGAAGGCTGATGCAAGTAAATATAGTTCAATGATTGGAGGAATCTTATAGCTGACTTCTACTAGACTAAACATTATGTAATATTTTTTTGGCAGCCTGGTTTGAGCAAGAAGCTAAGGAATCACATTTTTTTGCAGTGAAAAGGATTTTAAGATACTTGAAAGGAACATAAGATTTTGGCTTATGGTATCCTAAGGACTTAGACTTTACTTTGACAGCTTATACTAATGTGGATTGGGCCAGTTGTATTGATAATCAGAGGAGTACAAGTGGTGGAGCTTATTTCCTTGGCTCATAGTTGGTTGCATGGTCAAGTAAGAAAAAGGATTTAGTATCTCTATCTACTAATGAAGTTGAATATATTTTAGTATCTTCTTGCTAAACGTAGGTACTTTGGATGAAACAAATGTTTAAGGATATTAGAATATCATTTGATGATCCCATATCAATTATGTGTTATAATACCAGTGCTATAAACATTTCTAAAAATCCAGTACAGCATTCCAAAATGAAGCATATAGAAATTAGATATCTCTTCTTGAAGGAGAATGTATTGGATTATGAGGTGAAGCTTGAATATGTACCTACAAAAGAGCATATTGCAAATATTTTCACCAAACCATTATGAAAGGACACATTTGAGTATCTCAAGAAAAATTTGGGGGTCCTACCCCTTTTTGGTCTACACTAAATCCACCTGGGTGTGCTTTGGTCCAGAGCATTGTATTCTTATTCCTTTTTTTCTATATCAATGCTTGGAGGCTTCCTCTCAGGGGGATTGGAGTGAGTTTATCAGGGGGAGTTTTTCCCTTTGTCATTGTTGTCAAAGAGTGAGAAAAACAAGAGTCTTTTTATGTTGACATCTTAATTTATTTATTTTTTTGTTGATGGATGTTTCCATCAATGGAAAACGGGGATATTTTTGTGAATGTGATTGTTTTTTCATTAATGGTTGTTATTGATGTCAACATATCTACCTAGTTGATGCGGTTCGGTTTATGGTTTACTAGTATTTATAGTTGATGAAGATTTCTATTCTAGTTGAATGCACATCGAAGGGCTTGCTATAATGATCTATCTTTTTTCATGTTTTCCTAGTGTCATTCATATTGTTACATGCTTAGATTTAATCTTTTGGGTCCTAATAAATCTGATATTGGTTGATGTATTTCGGAGTGACTGTTTTCTTTGTAGCATATATTTTCCTTTTCATTGGCTCCAAATGCCATGGAGAATGGCCTCGTGTGACCTATTTAAAATTATGTCAGGCCGGCTTGGATGCTCTATGATTTCATGAATCGGTATATGAATAAGATGATCTTGTTCAATTAGAAGATGTATGTTTTCTATTGTGCAAACAAGGAATATAACTCAGAAGATCTTACTCTTTGTGCGAGTGTTTGTTACCAAAGGCAGCAGACAATTGTTTGTTACTTTTATGGTAGATTTATTGTTATCAATAATCTTTTGGCGGTTAGCCAGTTTTTGTAGGCAGTGAGCCTCTTGTATTGGTAGTTAGTTGTGATAGCTACTTTGTATCAGGGCAGTTATCCCAACCGACGGTGAGCCTTACCTACAATGAGCATTGTAAAAATCACCTTAACCGGTGTTCTTTTTCATGAAAATTAGCTTCTCCATGGTTTTTCCCACCTTGGGTTTCCACATAAAAATCTAGTGTTTATTGTGCATAATATTATTCTAGGTTTTTCATGTTTACATCTATTATAATTATCTCACCGCTTTGTTAGTGTTATGAGTTGAAGTTAGATTAAGGAAAAGTTTTTAATTACTAATTCATCCCCCCTCTCAGTTATTTGGCATGTACAACAATTGGTATCATAGATTTGGTTCCTTGGTATAGAGCTTAACTGCTTGAGGTAGATATGATGGTGCACGAATTGAATATTCCTATGTTTGATGGATCTTAATATAGTACCTGGAAAGAAAAAATGAGGAGTTACATAATCTCAATGAGTTTCAACACTCGGGAAGTTGTGGAGAATAAGTATGTTGCACCAAAAAATGTGAGTGGACCTTCTAGTTTGGATGAGATTTAAACATGTGAAGAAAATGAAAAGGCAAGGTATACTATTTTTGGTGCTTTATCAAAAATTGAGCTTGCAAAAGTTATTTCATTGAAAATTTCTTATGAAGTTTGGGAAAAGCTGAAAGAGATTTATGAAGGAAATGATAGAGTTAATTTATCAAAGAAGTTGGTTGCTAAGTGTAGATATGAAAACTTGAAAATCGATGGAAATGAAGATATAATAAGATATTTTTTGAAGATTGAAAATGCAATGAATGAGGTCATAAATTAAGGAGTTGCCTTAACAGATGAAGGCATTATGGATAAGATTCTGATGACTTTACCAGAGAGTTACAGTGACAAGATATCTGTTATTGAAGAAGTATATGATCTTAAGAATTTTACCCGAGAGAAACTATTTGGCATCTTGACCACATTTGAGGTGAGGAAGTTTGGAAAAGATAAGGAGAAATCTCATACAACCTTTAAATACATGAAGACATAAGATGATTCGGATGATGAAATTTCAGATGAGTTAGAAGCAAATTTTCCCAGAAAACTCAAGAAAGGCACTAGAAAATACAAAGGTATGTTACCCCTTAAATGCTTTTGATATGGAAATATTGGTCATATTGCTACTAGATGTTTGGAAAAGGGAATGAAATAAAAGTTTAAGAGATTTAACAAGAAAGCTCATTATGTCAATAAAAATGCTAGTATATCAAATGATGAATCAAAAGATGAGGATTGTTTGTTCTTAGCAGAGGAAGATGAACCTAGATTTGATATCTCTAAAATTTGTTTGAGATATGATGAAATTATTTCCTTATATGTTAGAAGAAATAAATATGAATGGTTGATTAATAGTGGTTGTTCACATCACATGACTAGTGATAAGAGTAGGTTTGTGAAACTTGAAAAATATGATGGTGGAACCGTTAGTTTTGGAGATATTCAAAAGGCACATATTGTGGAATTGGTTCTATTACTTTTGATGGAAATCATAACATTGATTTATTATGTGAAGGGTTCATATCATAATCTATTGAGTGTTGGAAAAATGTGCAAAACTAGCTACAATGTTGTGTTTCAGGATAACGGTTGTGAGATCTAAAAGAAGTTCGGGACTGTTATTTTTGTTGAAATGAGAAAAATGGGAAATATGTATCATCTAGAGGGGCTACATAAAAATGCTTGGTAACTTATATGTATGATAGTTTTATCTGGCACTGGGGGATGTATCACATAAACTTTGACAATTTGTTAAGAATAAGTTTGACCTATGTTGTAAGAGATTTACCAAGACTAACCAAACGAGATAGTATTATTTCCAAATGATGTCAAGAAGGGAAGTAGCCAAAAACATCATTCAAAGGAAAGGAACAATCTTCTACCAGATTGTTGGATCTTGTGCATACAGATCTATGTGGTCCAACTAGAACAAGGAGCTTACAAGGTGAGAAATATTTCATATTTTTGGTTGATGACTATTCTAGATTTACTCGGGTTTCTTTCTTAAGAGAAAATTAGAGGCATTACAAAAATTCAAGATATTTAAGGTAAGAGTTGAAAATAAAACTGATAGAAAAATCAAGTGTTTAAGGTCTGATAGGGGATGAGAGTTTATCTCTGATGAATTTTCAAAATTCTATGAGAAACATGGCATAAAAAGATAGTTATCTGCCCCAAGGATACCATAGTAGAATGGTATGGTAGAAAGGATGAATTAGACAATTCAAGAGGCGGCCAGAACAATGATCAAGAAATAAAAGTTAACGAAGATCTATTGGAGAGAAGATATACACACTATAGTATGCACTCTTAACATAGTACCTTTCAGAAAAAGGTATGGAAAAACATCTTATGATCTATGGCATAGAAGAGCACCGACAGAGAAGTATTTCAAAAAAATTGGGAGTAAATGTTACATTTGAAGAGATGAAGACAATCTTGGTAAGTTTGACAGTAAAGTTGATGAAGGTATATTTCTGGGATACTCTACAAAGAGAAAAGCATACTGGTGTTACAAAAAGAGACTAAAAAAATGGTTGAAAGTGTGAATGTGAAATTTGATGAAGATATTCTTAAAACTTTTGTCAAGCACACCAAATGTGAGTTTGATGAACCTAGTGACAAAGAGAAAAAAAAAAAAAGATCAAAAAGAAACATAAGAAACAAAGGAGGCTCTAGCATCTACAATTAACACACCAAGGTATGTGCAAAAAAATCAGATCATAGGAGACAAGAATAAAGGAGTAATCATAAGAAGTGGAGCTACTCAAGAAAAAGTGCAATTGTTTTTTTCTCAGAATCTAAGCCAAATACTATTGAAGAAGCTTGTATTGATCAAAATTAGATAAAGGAAATGACAGAATAAATTGATTAGATAGCAAAAAATCAAACTTGGGAACTTGTGCCAAGACCGACATATAAAAATGTGATTGCAACAAAGTGGGTATTCTAGAACAAGATGGATGAGAATGAAAAGGTGACAAGAAACAAAGAAATATTATTTTGAAAAGGTTACACTCAGATTGAGGGCATCAATTTTGAAGAAATATATGCTCTTATTTTCCAAATAGAAGCGATCTGAATGTTATTAGCTTTTGTGCCCTACAAGGATTTCAAAGTGTATCAGATAGATGTAAAATTTATATTCTTGAATGGAGAACTAAAATAAGAAGTCTACATTGAGAAGCCATAAGGATTCAAGTAAAAAAGTGATCAAGATTTTGTTTGTAGATTGAAGAAGGCACTATACAGATTGAAGAAGTCTCCTAGGGCTTAGTATGGAAGACTAGAAAATATCTGACTGGACAAGGATTTAATAAGGGATCTGTTAACAGTAATTTGTACTACAAGGTTTTTTTAGATCAGATCTTGATAGTCATAGTCTATGTTGATGATATAATCTTTGGAAAAAATGATGATATGTGCAAAGGTTTTGTTAATGAAATACAGAAGAAATTCAAAATATTTATGATTGGTGAGTTAAATTTCTTTCTTAGATTACAAATAAATCATAATTGTAAAGGAATTTTTGTTTCTAAATCCAAGTATGTCAAATAATTATTGAAAAAGTTTGGATTGGAGAATTCTAAACTAGTTTGTACACCTAATATTGTTATCGGATGCAAGTTAAAAAAAGAAGATGATTCATCGAAGGCTTTTGCAAGTAAATATAGGTCAATTATTGGAGGACTATTATATTTGACTACCACTAGACCATACATTATGTATGGTGTTTATTTGGCAACCCAGTTTCAAAAAGAACTAAAGGAATTACATGTCGTTGCAGTGAAAAGGATTTTTGGATACCTGAAAGGAATAGAAGATTTCATCTTATGGTATCCTAAGGACTTTAACTTTACTCTGACATCTTATACTGAAATGGATTGGGTCAATTGTATTGATAACTAGATGAGTACAAGTGGTGGAGATTATTTCCTTGGCTCCCGATTGGTTGCATGGTTAAGTAAGAAACATGATTCTATATCTCAATCCACTGCTAATGTTAAATATATTGCAGCATCTTCTTTTTGCACTTGGGTTCTTTGGATGAAACAAATGCTAAAGGATATTGGCATAACATTTGGTGATTTGATCTCAATTATGTGTGATAATACCAATTCTATAAACATTTCTAAAAATCTATCACAACATTCCAGAATGAAGCATATCACAATTAGATATCACTTCTTGAGGGAAATGGTATTGGACTGTGAGGTGAAGCTTAAATATGTACCTACAAAAGAGAAGATTGTAGATATTTTTGTCAAACCATTATGCAAGGACACATTTGAGTGTCTTAGGCAGAAGTTGGGGGTCCTACCCCTTTCTGGTCTGCACTAAATGCACCGTGGTGTGCATTGGTCCAGGTCATTGTATGCTTATTCTTTGTTTTCTAGATCAATGCTTGGAGGCTTCCTCTCAGGGGGAGCAGAGTGAGTTTCCCAAGGTGATTTTTACCCTTTTTCATTAGAGTCAAAGAGGGAGAAAATAAAGGGTTTTTTTATGTTGGCATCTTAAGTTCTTTTGTTTGTTATTGATGGATGCTGCAGCCAATGATAAAGGGGGAGATTGTTGTGAATGTGATTTTTATTTTCATTAATGATTTTCATTGATGTCAACATATCTAACTAGTTTATGATGTTTGGTTTGTGGTTTACCGATATTTCAAGTTGATGAAGATTTCTATTCCAATTGAATGCACACCTAAGGGTGTGTTGTACTGATCTATCTTTTATTATGTTTTTCCTGGTCCCATTAATGTTGTTACGTGTTGAGATAAAATATTTTGGGTCTAGACCAATCCGATATTGGTTGATGTGTTTTGGAGTCATCATTTCCTTTGTAACGTGTATTTTCCTTTTTTTTTAGCTCCAAATGTCATGGAGAATGGGTAGCGTGTTGATTTGAGAGAGGAGGTTTTATGTGGTCCATGTTTTATTCCTTACAACTACAAGAATGACCTAGTATGACCGATTTAAAATTGTGTTAGGTTGAATTGGATGTTCTATGATGGCATGAATCTGTATATGAAGAATATGATTTTGTTTGATGAGAAGATGTATGTTTTCTAGTGTGCAAAGAAGGAATATAACTTAGAAGATCTTACTCTTTGTGTGATTATTTGTTACTGAAGGTAGCAGATTGGTGTTTGTTACATCTATGGTGGATTTATTGTTATCAGTGCTCTTTTGGCAGGTAGCCAGTATCCATGGGCGGTGAGCCTCTTTTATTGGCAATTATCATTTTTCTCTTAGTTGTGAGAACTAATCTGTATCAAGGAAATTAGCCCAATTGGAAATGAGCCTTACCTGTAGTGAGAATTATAAAAATCACCATAACTAGTGTCACCTTAACTGGCCTTCCTTTTCATGAGAATTAGCTTCTTTGTGGTTTTCCCCACCTTTGGTTTCCACGTAAAAATATGGTGTTTATTGTACATGGTGTTATTATGTATTTTTCATGTTTACATCTATTATAATT
This sequence comes from Thuja plicata, assembly GCA_018584345.1. NCBI lineage: Eukaryota > Viridiplantae > Streptophyta > Pinopsida > Cupressales > Cupressaceae > Thuja > Thuja plicata. The sequence goes on from MU224579.1 coordinate 3,426,060, forward strand.
ATATGAATGCTTTGTTACTATTACCAATTGAAGTTAGATTGAGGAAAAGTTTTGAATAACTGATTCACCCCCCCTCCCTCTCGGTTATTAGGTATGTTCAACAATACGTCCTTTCATCCAATGGGGCCTTGATTTTATTTAAATAATTAATCCTTCATCATCCATGGGACTAGGTATATCCTAACAGCTACTGATTATAGTACACGATGGAAAAAAGTGCAAGCATGTAAGATCTATACCATAGAGGTCGTCACTAACTTCCTAGAAGAATTCATTGTTACCGGGTTTGGAATGCCATTTTTCCTTATATATGATAACGACCCCTCTTTTTCTTTATCTTCTCTTATACAATGGGTTTTTGAGAATCAAGTATTTCTTAAATTAGCAAGCAAATAGAATCCGCGACATAATGGGGTAGTTGAATCCACCAATAAGAACTTGATTATTGTTATTAGACATTTTCTTGATCAGAATCTGAAAGATTGGCATGCCCAACTCAAATATGAGTTATGGATAGATAGATTTAGGGTCAAGAATGCATTAGGAACCTTGCCATACCAAATCATTTATGGTTTGGATCTTGTTTCCCAATGAACCTTAATATTCTTGTCCTCAATTTTATGGCAGGACATACCAAAGGAGAAGATATGGTCCAGTGTAGACTCATAAACCTTTTAGAGTTGGAAGAGAAAATAATTATTGCACTAGAACATGTAGCAAATCATCAAGTTGTTGTCAAAGCGATGGTTTAAAAAAAAATCCACCATAAAAGCCTTTAGGATCTCTGACCTTGTCCTCATGTGGGACAAAGTGAAAGAAAATTGGAGAATTCATACCAAGATTGAAACATTGTGGACTGGCGCGTATCAGATTGCATAGATTCTAGGAGAAAAAACCTTTAAGATCAATACTTTAGATGGAGAATTTGTTCCATTGCCTATCAATGGACAATTATTGAAACATTATTTTGGATCTTAAGAGGGATTTAGTCTCATTTTTTATATACTAGTTTAGTGGTGTATTTTTTCATTTTTTTGTGTCAATTTTAGTTTTGTTTTCTTTTTGTTTATTTTCTCTGTTTTCTTTAAATCTCAATGTTTCTTCTCTTTTCCTCTATGTCAGGGTAGGTGATTTAGTTGGGGTTATTCCCATCTAGTGGAGACCTCCAAATGAATATCTATAGAAGCAAGAGGTATTTCTTAGTCAAAATTTTAAGAACAATTTTGTTAGCATAACTTATGTAATGATGCTAAGTAATGCATTGATGAATATTGGTATAGATTTGATGACAGGTGAATCAGTTATTTGGTTGTCATTGATGTCAATTGATTGACTTAGTGTTTCCAGTATGTTACTAGATATTGTGTAAGTCAATTAAAAGTTTTAGTATGTTTCTGGAGTTGCTATCTTAATAGAATAATATGTCATGTGTTGTGATGTTAACTTGGCCATCGCAAATTTTGATATGAAGTATTGAGTTGGTTATGTTTGAATAAAATCAAAATGGGTAAGTGCTAAAATAGTTAGTGACATACTGCAAGTGATTTGAGTGTTATCTCAAATTGGTAAACTATTTGATGGAGAGGTCATACGATATGATTGTGAACTATGTCTAGATACTATGTTTGCGATCGCAACTCCAATTGTTGACCGGTGTAACTAGTTTAGTTGACTGGAAGTGGTGTTAACAGAATGAACAGGTAAATGAGACAGATTTCTTGAATAGGTTATGAAGATTTGTGAATCGGTGAAGAAATTCAAAGTGGCAATAGGATCAGTGATGTTTTCATGAAGTAGTAAGGAATTTATGTAATTTTTGGAACTTACTTTCCATCACATTGCTTGAGGTATACGTTTGAGGTGGATCCTTTGAGAAGTTTCTTTTGGTCAAAATATTTTTTGAAGATGGCTCAACTACCAAGGTAAAATCCATATGTAAGCCGACACAATCAGAGTAAAATGTTTTATAATTTGTTAGATACATTGTATCTTACCTAATGTGATCTAGATCATTCATATCTCAGATCTAGGGTTTGTTTTAAGTCAGTGGAAGTAAATCTATATATTGAAAATTTGATGAAGAAGTTACAGAGATGATTTTGAATTGCAAAAGGATTTGGTGAAGGAGAAAGTGAAGGTATCAAGTGTGATCAAGTTGTGGAAGAGTATAGAGTATGGAGAAGAAGTATAGAGCTTAATTGGGTTTGATCATGTAGAGGTAGTGCAATTTAAAAAATCACTTGATATGTTTCTTTCTAACTATTGTAGCAATGAAATCCCTTAATAGGGTGGATCCTAACAGATCTTTGTTGTAAATCCTCTAAAAAAGTGGAATTTGAATTGAATACTTTAATTCCTCTAAAAAGGATGCTCCTAATAGGGAAAATATCCTAACATATCTAAAGGCAAATCCCTTAACCTAGTAGCACCTAATAGTGTTTTTGTAACCTTTTAGAGGGTAAGCTCCTAACAGGGCATATTCCAGAAGAGTACAAATTTTATGGGTACAACCTCACACCATATTTTTTCCCATTTGGGTTTCCACGAGAAAAATATGGTATTTACATTATATGATTGATTACTTGTGGATGAATTCTTTGAAATTTGTATTTATACTAGTTGATGTTGAATGTTTTGGTGCATATAGTTTAAAGAGGTTGAAATTAGGCTTCATTAATTACTGATTCACCCCTCCCCTCTTAGTATTTAGACTTGTATTAAAAATTGGTATCAAAGCTTTGCTCCTCTGACTATGAAATCTTAACAATTTGAGGGAAAAATATGAAGATGTATAAGAATGAAGCACCTAAGTTCACTAAGGACAATTTCTCGACATGGGTAAGCAGGATGAAGTTGCATTTAGTACGCATTGGAGAGAAATCATTGGATCCTATGCTCAACTTTATGGCGTCCTAAGTACTGAACAAATAAAGAGAAAGTTGGAGCATAACTCTGTAATGATAGAAATTGCAAGTGCTATATCTGATGTTGAGTTTGTAGATATCAAGGAAATGGATAATGCTACAAATATGGGGGACAATATGATAACATTTCATGGTAGTGATGTTCATGTTTAGAAAGCAAAGGTGGATGGTCCAAGAGGAAAGTATGATGAAATAAGAATGCATCAAGGAGAAAAAATTGTTCAATACAGAAATAGGCTAAATGAGGTTATTTCATCTATCAAGGGAGTTGGTGGTCAACTTGAAGAATATGAAGTAGTAAGTAAAATATTAAGAGCCCTACTACCACAGTATGTTATTAGAGTCTCTGCTATACAATAACCGAGATCTATTAATCCTACAAATGTGACTCTAGCCCTGGTTGGAAAGATTACTGCTTATGAGTTAAGTAACTTTGATAATCTTATGCGTAGAGTAGAATCTGCATTCAAATCTTCTCTAACCAGTGGTTCATCAAAGAAAGAAAAAGAAGTCTCTAACAGTTTTGAAGGAAATTGTGATTATGATTCTATCTTGTATAAGAAAAGAAAAAAAGAAGAGTTGGAATAACTGCTAGCAAGGAGATTACCTAGAGGAAAAGGAAAGTACAAAAGTAAACTTCCCTTAAAATTCTTTTCATGTAACAAAATTGGTCATATTGCATTTAGGTGTCTTGACAATGATAGGAAGGATGAGTTCAAGAGATTCAGGAACTTCAGAGACAACAAAAACAAGGCATGTTACCTAGCAGAAGATGGATTGACTGATGAAGAATCAGATGGAAGACAAATGGAGATGATGAGGAAGAGATAGTCTTTGTTGTAGTCAAAGAAGAACCCTCAACCAGTGTAGATGGAGATAGTGAGGAAAAAGCACTGATTTCAAGCATGAATAACAATGGTGATTGGATAATAGATAGTAGGTGTACACATCACATGACCGGTGATAAAACAAAAATTAGAATGAATTTAGAATAATTGAGAGGGGAGGGGTGAATCAGTTATCCTCAGGTCTAGATGTAGTAAATAAAAACTTTTTGTACTTCAGATCTACTCGGTAGCAGTAGGATAAATCAACAACTTTAATCATGCAGTTTACTGTCAATTGAAATTATCTTGTAGTAACATAACAGTAAAGAAAACCATAAGCATTCACACAAGTTAACACAAGTATCTAATGAGGAAACCCAATATGGGAAAAACCACCAGTAACATGCTACCAAGTTTTCACTCTTCTAAAGTGATGCCTTATGAGGAGCCAACTCTGTTAAAGGTTACAATAACACACTGCTAGGTGTGACCTGGTTAAAGGATTTAATCACCCTGTCAAGAGTGGCCTTGCTAGAGGACTTAGAACATTCCAATCTCAATGTCACCTTGTTAGAGGATTTATACAAATGACTGTTAAGTCAACCTTGTTAAAGGATTTAACTGATACAATGGTAAGAAAGTATTTATTAGTTTGTGATCTGGTACATACAACTTACTTTGCAATTCAGATCTAATTATAGCTCTGATGTTAACTTACTGGATAGCCTGCATTGTCATTTCAATCTTTTGGTCTGCTTGGAAATCCGTCAAGCAATCACACATGCAACTCTCTGCTTATGCCTTTTGCCTTCTCTGCTAGATCATGTTAAACAGTAAATCAACTATACAAACCTTTTTCATACACATCCATTCATCCACACTTGCACACACTTGTAATGAATAACCCCTGAGGTTATCATATACCTCTTTGTCTAGGTCAGATAAATCTTTTGCCACTTAAACAAGATCGTAGATCTTAGGTTAGGTCAGATCCAACGGATCATTCCATCTTTACATTACATTTACTTCTCCAAAGTAGTCTCTAATTAAATCTTGAAACCATGCATTAATTATGGTTACCCATACATTAAATGACGTGGATCAATCTTCAATTAAAATTTCATATCCCAATAAAATCAACTAAGTCGGCCAGAGATCTCAAATCTCATCAATAATCAAACTTCTGTAAGTCGGCCTTCATCACTGTTTTCACTTGGCAATTGCAATGGTGCTCTGCATTGAGCAACTTTTTGCTCGTCACAAGCAACTTTAATCGGCACAAGCAACTTTTCTCGTCATGAGCAACTTTGCTCGGCATAGAACAGCTAAAAAAATTGTCTTTGAAAGATAAACAACTAATTACTTTGCTAGAGTGCCAACTGATCAAATACCCTTTGAATTGCCTTAACTCAACCATTCACTTGGTCTTCCTGTTAAATCTTCTTCATCAACAATAGATATGGTACTTAAACAGATAGCAATAGTCTCACCTGTAAAGGTTTGACATCAATGAAAAAATAACAATTGCTTGCAATGTCACTTTCCAACAGTGTACACATCACATGACCGGTGACAAAACAAAAATTATTTCAATGGAAGAATGTGATGGAGGTGCAGTCAAATTTGGTAATGGTTCTCCATGTATGGTAAGAGGTAAAGGTTCAATAGAACTTAATGATAACACTAATTGTGATGATGTTTATTGGGCTGATGGATTAAAGTATAACATGTTAAGTGTTTCTCAGCTGAATAACAAAGGTTTCATATTGGAAATTAGTAATGGTGTTTGCAAGATCTTAGGAACTATAAAGGAAGAAAAGTTGATTTTAATAGGATAAGAGCATTTTGATACTCAAATCACTTATCACCTTAAATTTAATGTTTAGATTGGAGGGATAGATAATACATTCCCCTTTATTCTCAAATGCACAAAGGAAGGATCCAAATTGATCAACCCAAAAAGGATCAATGCATAAATGAATCAATCTATTGGAAATAAGAATAAAGAAGGAGATCCTAGGTTTCCCTCTTAAAATGTGGTGTGAATGAATGTAAATGTGTGATAGATTTAGAATGATTAAGGATTTGAATTGAAATGGATAGGATAAATACACTAACCTTGAAATATTGCAGATCCAAGAATTTTGTTTTCTAAGGTTTGTACTCTATTTCTGGAAAATTTGAAGTATGATCCGGAACAGAAACACAGAGATGAACAAAACCTAGAAATCTTTTTCTGATCTGACACTGTCTTGAGAAAAAGGTCGACCTTGACCCACAAATGTCACCCCTGACCCAATAATCTCGACTCTAACCTGTGTTGCCTCAACAAAAAATCTATATTCAGATCCCGATAGTTCGCTGAAAAGGGTATCTAGATCTTAGTTCAAATCCGTATTCCCAAACCTATATATGCAAGAAAAAAGAGATTTGTTTGTTGGGGGGAGGGGTTTGTCTTAGTCAAATCCTAAGTTAGGAATTAACCTTGAAATCAATAATTGAAATAAGAATGCTAGCAAGTAGTAGAATTGAATCTAACAATGAAGCTATGATATTCAAATAGATATGCAATGTAATTCAAATGTAAACAAGTAGGTAGATATGAAAGTATGGAATTTAGAAACCATAAATATCCATGATTGTATGCTTGGAATCCACCTTGAAGAGAGGATTAATGAGTCTTGAGGATGCACAAAGGATCTTGAAGGAATATCACACCATCATGATGGATAGATCTAGGGCTTGAATGATAAATCTTGAATGCTTGAACCAAATCCCTTCAAAGGCTTGAAAGCTTGAATCCTTGATCTTCAATGGAGAACTTGAATTCTTGAGAGGAAGACTTGAACATCTTGAGATCTTGAAAACATGTAGAATAATGGATGCTTCAAATTTGTGCTTCTTGACAAAATCTTGGTTAGAGATTTTTGCACTTAGAAGGCTTAGAGAAAATGAGAGGAGAAGGCTCCCTTTTATATGAAACTAGGGCACAATCTTATAAGGAGGCTGGCATAGGAGAATTAAACTCTCATTAAATCCTATACCCCTAGAAGAGGACCTATATTAAATATAATTTAGTATTTTCTGCTTTGGAACCCAAAAAAGATGACCCGAAAGCGGCAAAATGAGTTTTTGATGACCTCCAGCAGTCGACAAGCTTCTAGGTTTGAAAGGGGGACCCAGGTCAAGGTCAAGCTTGACACTGACCTAGGCCAAGTTCAAGGTCAACCTTGAACCAGGGGGTTAGAACCCCTAGAAAAAGTGCCAGGTGGGATAAAAGGTGCTCAGAGAAGCCCAATCAGGGTCCTAAACAGGTAGATAAGCAGGAGAGGATGCAGAAATGAGGGGACAATGTGATGGTGGTAAAAAAAACCCCCTAAGAAAGGCTAAACATTCTTATCATGGAAGTACTTCCATTTTAAGATGATACATTAAGCCCCCACTTTAGCGGAAGTATGGAAATCAAACATGCTTGCGGTAAAGTTAGAAGAAAGACTCTAGTGGATTGCAATGAGGTAGAACATCACTAAGTAAAGGAAATGAGTCCCTATACAAAGGATTGTAACTCAACATACATGCATAAAAGATATGAAAAATAAAGAGCAATCAATCATAGAAACATACATGATTACATAAGCAAGACAAGAGAAACACTATAGATAACATAGCTTCATGATCTAATCCTACTAGCATGAAAGTGAAAGAGAGAGAAGGGAAAGTGATTACCTCACCTAGTAATATGCCCACCTTAATATGAATCACCAAGGAGGGAGATCCCAATTGGTTCACCCATAAACTATGCTTGTAATTGTAATGCATCTTCTGACGGCTTTTGAAAATATCCATAGATCCACATTCTTGTATCACTATGAATATAAAATGCGTGTCTTTTCAGGATTTAGCAACTTATGTGTGTTACCTTCCAAGGATTTAGCATATTGAAAAAATAAAAGGGTGTGTATCTCTTCAGGATTTAGCAACTTATGTGTGTTACCTTCCGAGGATTTAGTGAAAATAAAAGTAAAAATGTGTGTCCCTTCAGGATTTAGCAACTTATGTGCGTTACCTTTCGAGGATTTAGCATATTGCAAAATGTAAATTAATGTAAACTATAGTGCAAGGGAGACCCTATATATGCCTCCCTCCTTATCATGACTACCCACTAGGCAAGATAAGGAAGAGAAAGAGAGGATACCTACTTCACAAGGTAAGGAGATATCCAGTTTAACAACAATATACACTATATCCTTAGCAAAGAGTATTGACCCTTGCCTCTAAGAGCATAGATAATCGTGAAATGGATATGTCACTTATGGAAAAAGGATCCTCAAAAAGGAAGAGATCTTATCAACAAGACCCTCACCATAGAGGAGTGCTTAGGATAAAATGTCATCTTCTAAAGA
>MU224579.1:3436529-3451573 GCA_018584345.1 Thuja plicata
CTTTATTCTCAAATGCACAAAGGAAGGATCCAAATTGATCAACCCAAAAAGGATCAATGCATAAATGAATCAATCTATTGGAAATAAGAGTAAAGAAGGAGATCCTAGGTTTCCCTCTTAAAATGTGGTTTGAGTGAATGTAAATGTGTGATAGATTTAGAATGATTAAGGATTTGAATTGAAATGGATAGGAGAATTGCACTAACCTTGAAATATTGTAGATCAAAGAATGCTATTTTTTGAGGTCTGTACTCTATTTTTGGAAAATTTGAAGTATGATCCGGAACATAAACAAAGAGACAAAAACAACCCAGAAATATTTTTTTGATCCAACACCATCTTGAGAAAAAGGTCGACCTTGACCCACAAATGTCTCCCCTGACCCAATAATCTTGACCCTAACCTGTGTTGCCTCAATGGAAAATTTGTTTTTAGATCCCGATAGTTCACTGAAAAGGGTATCCAGATCTGAGTTCAAATTCGCAGTCCCGAACTTGTATCTGCAAGAAAAAGATATTTGTATGTTGGCAGGGAGGAGTTTGCCTTAGTCAAACCCCAATTTAGAAATTAACCTTGAAATCAATAATTTAAATAAGAATGCTAGCAAGTAGTAGAATTGAATCTAACAATGAAGCTATGATATTCAAATAGATATGCAATGTAATTCAAATGTAAACAAGTAGGTAGATATGAAAGCATGGACTTTAGAAATCATAAAGCTCCATGATTGTATACTTGGAATCCACCTTGAAGAGAGGATGAATGAGTCTTGAGGATGCACAAAGGATCTTGAAGGAAGATCACACCATCATGATGGATAGATCTAGGGCTTGAATGATAAATCTTGAATGCTTGAACCAAATCCCTTCAAAGGCTTGAAAGCTTGAATCCTTGATCTTCAATTGAGAACTTGAAATCTTGAGAGGAAGACTTGAACACCTTGAGAGATTGAAAACATGTAGAAAAATGGATGCTTCAACTTTTTGCTTCTTGACAAAATCTTGGTTAGAGCTTTTTGCACTTAGAAGGCTTAGAGAAAATGACAGGAGAAGGCTCCCTTTTATATGAAACTAGGGCACAATCTTTTAAGGAGGCTGACATAGGAGAATTAAATTCCCATTAAAGCCTATACCCCTAGAAGAGGACCTATATTAAATACAATTTAGGATTTTCTGCTTCGGAACCCAAAACAGCCGACCCAGAAGCAGGAAAATGAATTTTTGATGACCTCCGGCAGCCGACAAGCTTCCAGATTTGGAAGGGGGACCGAGGTCAAGGTTGAGGTAGACCCTAACCTAGGTCAAGGTCGAGCTCGACCCTGACCTAGGTCAAGGTTGAGTTTGACCTTGACCCAGGGGGTCAAAAACCCTGGAAAAAGTGATAGGTGGGATAAAAGGTGCCCGGAGAGGCCCAATCAGGGTCCTAAACAGGAAGATAAGTAGGAGAGGATGCAGAAATGAGGGGACAATGTGATGGTGGTAAAAATACCCCCTAAGGAGGGATAAATGTTCTTATCATGGAAGTTTTTCCATTTTAAGACAATACAGGAACATCTAGAGATTTTATTTCTACTAGTGAACAGACGAGAGGTAACCTATTCCGATTGAACTCTACTAATAAACCTTACTTGTTTGCTAAAGTGTAAGATTTTTGGCTATGGCATAAAATATTGTGTCATGTTACTTTTGATAATCTAGTAAAGGCCAGTAAGAAAAGATGTGTTAAAGGTTTTCCTACTTTATCTAAGCCTGATAATGCTATGTGTAAGGAGTGTCAGTTGGGAAAGTTAACTAGTTCTAGCTTTACTTGTAAATTCTATTCCTCTCATAACATTATTGACCTTGTACACACTGACTTATGTCTACCAATGAGAGCTAAGAGCTACTACAGAGATAATTACTTTATCTCTTTTGTTGATGATCACTCAAGAATGATGTATGTTATGTTTTTGAAGGATAAATCTTTTGCATTCTACATGTTTAGGGTGTATAAAGCAAGAGTTGAAAAAGAAACAGGTAAAGCACTTAAGTGTCTCAAATCTGATAGAGGAGGTGAGTTTACCTCACATGAGTCCACAACATTTTTTGAAGAACAAGGAATGAAGAGACAAATGGCAGCACCAGGAACACCTCAACAAAATGGAATTACAGAGAGAAGGAACATATCCATAATTGACTGTGCAAGAACACTTTTGACACAAAAGGGAGTCACTCAAATATTTTGGAGAGAATTTGTAAGTACTGTTGTCTATACTTTGAACCGGGTATAGATTAAGAAAGGTACAAACAACACACCTTATGAGATATGGTATGGTCATACTCCTAGTGTCAGTTATTTCAAAAAAATTGGAAGCAAATGTTACATAAAGAAGGATGAACAAAATGGTAAATTTGATTCTAGGAGTGATGAAGGGATATTTCTAGGGTATTCTACTAGAAGAAAAGATTATAATTATTTGAACAAGCATACTAACAAGATGGTTGAAAGTGTCAATGTTATAATTAATGAATTTTCTGATAAAAATAAGGAAGATAGTAAGAAGGAACTGGAAAACTATGACAAGTTTGTTTATGTTCAACCGGTGGAGCTAGATATAGTACCACAGATGACTGAAGTGGTGAATGATCCACTATCGATGAGTGATGATGAAGGTAACCAAAGAATAGAACCGGTACTCCCAAGGTATGTGAAACTTAATCACACACAAGATCAGATTATTGGAGATAAAAATGTTGGAGTGATGACAAGGAGTAAGGTAAGGGAAAGCACTTGTCTACTATATGAATTATAACCTAAATTTGTTAAAGATGCTTTGGAAAATGATGATTGGGTTAAGGATATCAAAGAGGAATTAGATCAAATAGAGAAGAATAATACATGGACTTTAGCACCCAAACCCAATGACAAGAATGTTATAGGTACTAAATGGACTTTTAGGAATAAGTTGAATGAGAAAGGAGAGTGATCAGAAACAAGGAAACGCTAGTTTGCAAAGGGTATACACAAGAAGAAGGATTGGATTATGGTGATATTTTTGCACCTGTTTCTATACTTGAAGATGTAAGAATAATTTTGACATATGTTGCCTATAAAGGTTTTAAGGTTTATCAAATGGATGTAAAATTTACTTTTCTGAATGGTGTGTTAGAAGAAGTATACATTCAACAACCTAAAGGTTTTTCTAGTGAAATATTGTATGGACTGAAGCAAGCTCCAAGAGCATGGTATGAAAGGATACATGCTTATCTTATTCAGATAGGTTTCACAAGAACTAGTGACAATAGAAATGTATATCTAAAATCTGAAAGTGAAGACATGATACTGATTGCTGAAATGTTTGTTGATGACATAATATTTAGTGGAAATGAAGCATTGAGCAGGTCATTTGCAAAATAAATAAGGAAGTAATTTTAAATGTCCATGATAGGAGAAATCAAATTCTTTATTGGTCTTCAAGTACAGTAGATAAAGAAAGGGATATACATCAGTCAATCCAAGTATCATGTGAAGGAGATTCTGAAGACTTTTGGCATGGAAGACTGAAAACTAGTGGGAACACCTATTTTCATAGGCTACAAACTATCTAAGGAGAATGAATCCAAAGAGATAAATTAAACTCTATATAGATCCATGATAGGTAAATACAATATGTTGTGCACACTAGGTCAGATATTGCACATGTTGTTGGTATTGTTGCAAGGTTTTCCTCAAACCCAAAAGACTCACATATGGTTGCAGTAAAGAGGATATCCAGATATCTCAAGGGGCCTGAAAATTATGGCCTATGGTATGGTAAGGATGGAGAGTTCCCTTTGAATGTATTTTCTGATGCGGATTGGGAAGGAAATTTTGATGATAGGAAGAGCACAAGTGGTGGAGCACTCTTTCTTGGTGAAAGATTAGTCTCCTAATAGTAAAAAGTGGAATTGTATTACTTAATCTACTACAGAGGCAGAGTATGTTTTTGTTGCTCTCAACTGTCAGCAAGTAGTATGGACAAAATATATTCTTGAGGGAATTCATGAGGTCACTAAACCAATTTTTATCTATTGTGATAATACTAGTGTAATAAGCATTTCCAAGAATCCAGTGATGCATTCGAAGATAAAGCACAGTGCAATAAAATATTATTTCCTTAGAGAACGCGTATAGGAGAAGGAGGTAAGGCTTGACTATGTGTCTACTAAATAAAAAATTTCTGATATATTCACCAAGCCATTACCAAAGGATAGCTTTGAGTATCTCAGAGGTAGATTAGGGTTTATTCCCCTATCTAAAGCTAATTATAGGATGATGTTGATTGCATTAGTTCATATGTGCTTATCAAAATATCATATGTATGAATTGATGTAGTGGTGGATTAATCCATAAGGGATAAGTCTTAGTATGATGTTGTAATGCAATGATGAAGAAAGAATAATCAAGGATCAGTCAATTATCAATGGAGATGACTCAATATTTAGACATCTTTGGCATTGTTGTAAAAGGGCGATACTATGTATTTCATATAAAGGGAATCTATGCAATTGACAAAAGGGGAGCATATGTATTCCAACAAGAGAACAACATATAGGATAAGATGAAATGGGAAGTATTTGAATATGATGGATCAATATAACAGAGTGAGAAGACGTATGATCAGAGGTATAGAGAGAAGTAGAAACATTTATCAAAAGACAATATGAAGATTTCCATCAAAGAGACAGAGTGTTGTCATGAACTCAACAAGGTGATATCAATAAGACTTCAGGAGTTAAGATAAAATAAGAGTGTTTCCATCAATGCCAAAAGGGAGATTGTTAGCATAACTGATGCAGTGATGCTAAGTAGTGCATTTATGAATTTTGGTACATATTTGATGACAGGTGAATTAGTTATTTGGTTGTCATTGATGTCAACTGATTGACTTAGTGTTTTCAATATGTTACCAGATATTTTGTAAGTGAATTATAAGTTTCAGTATATTTATGTATTTTCTATCCTAATAGAACAATATGTCATGTGTTGTGATGTTAACTTGGCCATCGCAACTTTTGATATGAAGTATTGAGTTGGTTATGTTTGAATGAAATCAAACTGGGTAACTACTAAAATAGTTAGTGACAAACAGTAAGTGATTTGAATATTATCACAAATCAGTAAAATATTTGATGGAACGGTCATAGGATATGATTGTGAACTATGTATGGATACTATGTTTGCGATAGTGACTCATATTGTTGAATGGTGCAACTAGTTTAGTTGAATCCAAGCAGTGTTAACAAAATGAATAGGTAAATGAGACAGAGTTCTTGAATAGGTTATGTAGATTTGTGAATTGGTGAAGAAATTCTAAGTGGAAAAATGATCGGTGATGTTTTTCATGAAGTAGTAAGTCATTTCTGTGATGTGTGGAACTTACTTAACATCACATTTCTCAAGATATGTGTTTGAGGTAGATTATTCAAGAAGTTTCTTTTGGTAAAAAGAGTTTTTGAAGATGGCTCAACTACCAAGGTAAAGTCCATATGTAAGTCGACGTGGTCAGAGTAAAATTATTTATGATTTGTTAGATACATTGTATCTTACCTAATGTGATCTAGATCGTTCACATCTTAGATCTAGGGTTTTTTTTAAGTTGGTGGAAGTAAATCTATATATTGAAAAGTTGAAGAAGAAGTTACAGAGCTGATTGTGAAATGCAGAAGGATTTGGTGAAGGAGAAAGTGAAGGAATAAAGTGTGATCAAGTTGTGGAAGAGTATAGAGTATGGATAAGAATTATAGAGCTTAATTGGTTCTAATCATGCAGAGGTGGTGCAATTTCAAAGAGCACTTTATATGTTTCTTTCTAACCATTGTAACAGTCAAATCCCTTAGCAGGGTGGATCCTAATAGATATTTGTTGTAAATAATCTAACAAGGTAGCATTCAAATAGAATGTTTTAAGTCTTCTAACAAGGCTTCTCCTAACAGGGAAAATATCCTAATAGATCTAATGGAAAATCCCTTAACCAGGTAGCACCTAACAGTGTTGTTTTAACCTTTAATAGGGTAAGCTCCTAACATGGTGTATTATAGAAGAGTATAGATTTTGTGGGTACCAACTCACACTGTGGTTTTTTCCCATTTGGTTTTCCATTGTTTGATTGATTACTTCTAGATGAACTCTTTGAAATTTTTATGTATACTAGTTTTTTTTTAATGTTTTGGTGCATAAATTTTAAAGAGGTTGAAATTAGACTTGGCTGATTATTGATTCACCCCTCCCCTCTCAGTAATTAGACCTGTATTAACACAATTCACCCTTGTTGATATCTAGCGTGGGAATTGGGTGAGGAAGTGTCTTTTCACAAGATTATCTAGTTGATATTCATTGCTAGTTGTCCAATATCACAAATATACACACATTAAGAACAAGTCTTGAAATGAGTGCTTTCTTGATTGGAAATAGGTCAAAGTCATTATAAGCATGTTAGTATGGATGACCACTAAGTTTTGAAACCCTATATCAAGTATTTTTTTCTCCAACGATGCTATGAAAATACTCCAAAAAAATGAATGACCAAAGTGGTCCTAAAAAGTATAAACTCTCAAAATTTCTTAGTCAAAATAAAAGGGTGATTCTAGAAACCTCTACCAAGGCTATGGATGCATGACCAGTAGTAGAGAAAGGTTATACTGAAACATACAGGGAAATTTTTTGGGGCTATGGACGTCTAACTAGCAGTAGATCAATCCCTAGAAAGTCTTGGTTCATATTTTAAAAATATAATCTCTGATTTGCATCCTCCTGAGTGACCCTCGTGGCCTCAAAATTTCATTTCTTTCCTTGATGACTTACTTACTTTATATGTGATGTCTTTTCTATCATAATATGTATATTTTACATTATGAGTTTCTCTCTAGTTTGCAGCTTATTTTTCTTGGAAATACTTATATATAATGAACTAGTTATCATTAAGGGTGTATTAGATATTTTGTCTTTCCTTAACAATTGGGGGGCAAGATTGCCTATATATTATTTTTTTCTCTCTCATCTAAGGATCTAATTTCATTAGTACAATGGAATTGTTTTATAATGTCAAATTATTTTCTTATAAATAATTGATTGTTTTGATTAAGGATTATCTCTTATACAAGAGGTGTGCATCCTTGATCACAACCTCTTCTTTATTTGCAAAACTATGTTTATCATAACAACTTCCCTTACTATGTGTTTCAAAGTCTGTCATTCTTTTCCCGATGGAATTGATGCATTTAGCACACACAGGAAATCTATGCAAAGGTGTTAATATAGAGGCTTTTGAAATGGCACTACCTTTATCTGATGACTAGGTGTTAGTCTCTTAGTGTCGGTTAGTTTGAGGTTGTTTGGTAGTAAAGAAATGCCTTGGTCATTTATTCTTTTTTTGGGGCTATTTTTCTGCCTCCAAAATGCACACCCCATTATGCCTCATAGAATAATGGCGACACCCCTTTTTTTATTTTTGTTTCTCTCTTTTTGGAAATATCTTGGTCAGCCAGTAACATCAGGTGGG
Organism: Thuja plicata; assembly: GCA_018584345.1. Lineage (NCBI taxonomy): Eukaryota > Viridiplantae > Streptophyta > Pinopsida > Cupressales > Cupressaceae > Thuja > Thuja plicata. Next base: position 3,444,049 of record MU224579.1, read on the forward strand.
TCAGATTGCAGACTTTAGGCACCTGATAGTCTGATGTCTGAGGTTGATAGGGGTCTTGTTTATTTTATTTCATGTTTTCCCTCTTTTTCTTTCTTTATTTTCTCCTCTTTCCTTTTTTTTTAAACCTAAGTAATTAAGATAGATTTACTTTCGATCGTTCAAGGGTGGCAGTTGGGTCTCCCAACCTCGCACCCCTGATCCATGAAAGCCTGAAAGAGTGAAGGTGCGAAGGCCTAAATCCTTTCTAGTCTCCAATCAAAGATTGGTCTTGCAGGGTTTTGGTGGTGGTCAAAAGACTTAGGACCCCTGACACCTTAAGTCCCCAAAATCTTGATGCCTGACTGAGGGGGTTTGGGATGACATCAGCTCAATGACCCCTATATAAGGCTAATGAGTGCTCCTATTTGTGCACCTAGATTTCATTTGTGTGCCTCGGCTTTTGTGACTCCGTGATTGAGCCTTTTATATTTCTCAGCTTCTATTAGTGATTTATTCCTCTTGTGTGCACGGTAGTCGAGTGTTTTACTTTTGGGGATTGTTATCTTCACGGACATCTTTTCCTAGATTTGGTTTGTTCTATTCATGTCACCTTTCTTAGGGTTTTAGTTTTTTGTTTGTAGTTGTGTGTAGATTCCCATTTTTCTTTATTATTTTCCCTTTCCTTCATGTTCACACCGTAAAGAGGAAGGAATAAACCCTCTTTTATGCTTGGTTAAATGATATGACTATGCAGACATGGTTTCACAAACCCTAAGTATTTCCATCTTGCAGTGTCAGGGATGTCATTGATCCCAAACCCCTGAGAGGATTGGGGTTCATTAAATCCTCATTTATTATCTCCTATGGTATTCATTGAGTTTCTTCCTCGGGGTTTTGGGGGTGGCTCTATCCCCGATCCCCAAAAGGTCGATCGGGAGTTGAGTACCCCCGATCTTCAAATCTGCATTTTCTTGTGTTAAGACCATCGTCGACGCGTCAGAGTATCATTACCCCCGATCTTCAAATCTTCCTTTTCTTGTGTTAAGACCATCGTCGAGGTGTCAGAGTATCATTACCCCCGATCCCCAAAAGGGTGATCTGTGATCATGTGCCCCTGAAACCATGACCACTGGTATTTGTGAGCCACCACTTTTGAACAAGGGAATTTTCTGTGGTTTTGGGGGACTTTGCACCCGTCAACCCCGAAACCCCAAAAATGAGTAAAGGCAATTTTCACAAGGGTGTAAATGGTTTTTTCCTTCTTTGTGCTTGGGTTTTTTGTTTATTTTTTTATTTTGGTTGTTCTTGGGTTTAGCTCTTTAGTTTAGTTTTTTTCTTTGTTTCCCTAGTTATATGTTGCTTTTCTTTCTTATGTTAGTAGTTTGATTTTTAATAAAGTTGTTGACAAATGTTTTGTTTGTATTTTGTCTATTGTCCAACATCAAGTTCAAGTTTTTCAGCTATAAAAATCCCTCCAAACTGCGCAACTTGCACAGTGAAATAACAGACATAGACATTGGGTATATGGACATGAATGAGTTCTTGAGGAAGATAGGCAACCCGAACAACAGGTTCTCTAATGCATCTTCAATGGTGATGTCTAGATTGGTACATGTAGAATATTTTTCAGTTTCCATTCTATCTCATAAGCTCATAACAATAATTGTGAAACACTACAAGCCTTGGGAAATGAGAGTTTTCAATAAGCAAAGGGAAGTAGTACTGGAAATAAGGCCAGACATCATTGAGGAGGTCTTCCACATCCATCCTATAGATGAATATGCAACTATTTCTATACAAAGGGTGGAGAGTTGGTATAGAGATGAACCTAACAATGAGTAGGAGATAAACAAAAACTATCTCGAAACACCTCTCAAGGATAGTAAGCTTGACAAAATCAATTTTCATCAGACCTACCTTATGGAAGACATGAAGAACTGTGTGACTTTGTTGAGCAGAGTCTTTGGTCTCCTTAAAGAAAGATATCTTGATACATGGATCATCTTATATATTGACACCATCTGGAATAGGAAGAAGAAGTTTGATCGAGGGAAGATAATCACACTCTGGGCCATCAATTACAAACAGTTAAAGATAGACCATAAATTCTACATAACCTCCTATATTGTATACCTACGTGTAGCACAAGCTTCTTATCTAGGATTGAAAATGAAGGGGTCTCCTTCAGATCCAAAAGCATATATATACAAGGTATACCCTCTGCTTGCAACAAAGGAGAAGCTTAATGAGAACAGCCTTGAGAACCGCATCATTAACGATGTCTTTATCTTTGGAATCATTCGTTCCATTGAGGGTGATTTCATCAAAAGGATTTGTGTGGAAGATGCAACACAAATCGGGAAAGTAGGCAGATACTTTATCTAATTCTAGACATTTACATACATCAGAGTGGTTGGTTTCACATTGTAACCCAAGAAATTTCCAAGTTATCCCTCTGACCGATTGTTGTTGATGGAACTATGCAGACAGATCTCTAATTCTCATAGGTTGATAGTGAAAAAGCACAAACCATGTTTTCAGTTATTGATTAGGATAGGAGCACATTCGACCTAAGATGTGAAGGTGGTGAATTCAGTGTGCCTAGAGTGGGATGAAAGCCCACGAGGTACCTTGTCTATTATTCAAGTAAATTTGACCCTATTAGAACATTGAGTCTAATGATGGGAGCTCATTTTAAGCATGATAATAGTGAGGATCATTGGGCCAACTGCATAGATGAATATGAGGTCTGGATCAAATATTACTACACAATGAATATGGAGTTGGCTCAGTATGCCTTGGATTTGTATATATCGGATAGGAATCGGGTGTTAGATTCAAAGAATATTTTCATCCCCTTGTAAAACACTAATACGATATTTTATAGGCCCATCCTTAATGCTAAAATTGTAGCTGATAAATCAGATGATATTTATCATAGGGCTAGGCACATGGTACAATGTACAATGGATTGGTTGCAAAATTCATTCAAAGTAGAGTCAGTGCTGATGAAGGCTAAGGTGGATATGCCACTGAATTTTGAACTAGTATAGGAAAGAAGGTCCATATACCCATTTTCAAGAAGACTCCATCTACTCCCGTGTCTTAGGAGGTCACAAGACACGCAAGGGAAGTGGAAAATAAATATACTCCCTAGGTATTTAAGCAACAAAAGGCCAAAAATAAGAAGAAATCAGAGGCATATATCACTTCCACAGCACCTATTTATCCAACATCTACCACACTACCTATTGTTTCACCATCTCCTCTTGTAGTAGCTCCAAGTGTTACTACTTTTGTGGTTGTTGATCCAACAACAAGTGTTCCTTATTCTAGAAAAAAGTTTAAGCCCTTTAGAATTAGATTGAAGAAACCTAAGGCAACACCTCTTCCTGATCCTTCATGCAAGGTATGTTAAAATTCAAGTAATTCATAAGCCAAGATCATCTGCATGCAAAATAACCTGTTACAAAAGCAAAGCTTGGAGACAAAAAAGTTTTGAAAGAAAAAATATTCATTCAGAGAGGGAACACAAAATACAAAGAGATCAAACCTTATGAATGTGATCAAAACCCTAAAGGGGGGAAATCTAGGTTGCATAATAATACTTAATAAAAGAATTAATTATTATATGCCTAAAGTTTAGCTTAAGTGAAATAGAGATAATAAGTGACTTAATAATTAAATCAATATATTTTAATTAATAAGTAGAATCACTTTATTACTCTAATACCCCCTTAAGATAAACTTAGGGAGAAGCTAAAAACCTAGAAACAACTACTGAAAGCAGGAAATAGGTCCCGAAAACAAGGTTTGATCAGGTACCCAAGTAGAAAAATATTTGTAAAGAGGAGAAAAGGAGAAAACCAAGTGGTAAAAACCCCTCTCCAAAAAGAGATGAATCCTAGTGAAAGACTAAAGAAGCCTCCAAACTAGAGAATGTCCCAGAAAATATGAACAAAGGAAGAACATGTAGAACACCTCTGAAGCATGAAGCTGCAAACGCTGTCAAAAAATAACTGTTGGAACCTTTATTGTAATAGAAAATGATCAGGTAGAGAAGACTGTAAACAAAACCTGAAGAGCTGATCAATCGAATCAAGGAAGAATTAGAATCAACAGGAGATACCCCCATAATGTTGAGCAAGGAGAGGCATAACAGGTACACTAAAATAGATTGCCAAGAAACACTGCATGATGGATAATGTACAAGCACAAATAAAGGATGGTGTAGTGGAAGGAACACTCATTTGACACACATAATGATGCTAATGTCATGGAAGGAACAATCACTTGACAAAGGTAGATGGAAAACAAGGCAAACATCAAACCCCCCATAGCACTTTATAATAGAGTGTGAGTATAATAGTATCCCAAACATGCATCAGATGGCACTTTATCTCATTACGTTTGCAAAATAAAGATACAAAAAAAGATGTATACAATATTCAGAAAAGGAAATGATCCTACGACCTAAAATATCCAAGGTATCCACCAGAATGCCATAAAGAAAAAAATTGAATAAAAGATACATGGAGCAGAATTTGGGTGTGAGACCCATAGAAGAAGAAAGGAGAACATAAGCAGCTTTCTGACGTCATGAGGAAGTCAAAAAAGAGAGTTTGGAGGAGTGAGATATAGTGACCAGAGTGAAAAATGAAACCCTGACTTTGACTAGGAAAAATCCCTACAAGAAAAAAAAATTAGATAACCAAACTAGAAAAATCATATTGGCCTCGGAACCAGCTTTTCGTCGATATTTTGTTTGGCAAAAAATGCCTCTGGTTGCTCAAGATATGACCAAAATATCACCAATAGGTCAAAAACCAAATGAACCGGAAGAAACCTCAGCCAAAAATGGCAAAGCCAAGCTAAACTGGCGAAACCCTCCAAATCTGGACTGCCTCCAGAATTCCCACCAAATTTGGCAAAAAAAATATCATTTTTTAATGAAAAAAAACCAATAAAAAATAACAATTGTTAAGCTTTTAAGCTTTCTCTCTAAGGACCAGTAGCTCTGATACCAATTGTTAGGAATAACAGTCCACAAGACAACTAAGAGGGGGGTGAATCAGTTGTGATATAGATTATTAAACTTTAAACTTTATAAACCAAAACTGCAATGCAAATGATAACACGGTAAATGCCAAAACAATAACACAATACTTGTTGTCGAGGAAACCTTGTTAAAGGTAAAACCATAGTGGGAATTAGCACCCATAAATAATGTACTAGGAGTATAGTATCCCTGTTAAAAGATTTATCCCTGTTAGGAGCTTATTACAACATTACAGTACATAGTCCCTGTTAGGAGACAAACCTGTTAGGAGTCAAGAAAATTAGTAGGCTCACTACCCAAGAACACTTCCCAAAGAAGGTTAAAGCCACCCTCAAGGATTCACAATCTGAACAAGTGTATATAGGAATATACAATCTAGTGAACTGTCTGATAGCAAAGGTATTTGCTTGGTCAGTTCTAATGAAGTATTCTTATCACAAAGTCTGCTCTACATTTAGCAGCCAAACAAGCCTCGCAGCTTTCACTTCTCTTCCATTTCAATCTCTTTCACTACCACATCTTTCCAAAAGAAAAGATCACTTGTATATACCCTATTACAATAATTCATTAGGTCGGCCAATTAAGCTTTCCTAATACACAAATAATTAATTATGTCGGCCAGTTAGGCTTTCCCAATATACAAATAATTGTTTAACCCCTTGCTAAGATACACATGGTACCTACAACAAGTAAACATCAAATATAATCCATCGGTTATACTCCCAGATCCACAATCCATGCTCACAATTCATATTACATGATACATGTCTGAAGTTGGCCACCAAATAGGTCTCCTCTAGAATACACACCACAACTGACGTCACCAGAATGCTCATGCCAATCGAACACAACCCAATATTCTACAATATGTCTACTGTCCTCAAGTAAGCTTGCATCACCTAAAATATCCTCACCAGTAAGATATACACAAAACACAAAGACCTACTTTGTCAAGCATCACAGTTACAGTCCAGAAACCAATCTTCACTAAAAAAATTCTAGCATCCTCAATATGAAACATAAAGCCAAGCGACCTTAGGGATAAGTTCAACACACATCCTTCTTCATATAACCAACTTTTATTATTATGAAACATCTGTACAATGTCTGTACACTTCTTCCAGTCAAGTAACCAGTCTGTCTTCTTCACAAAAACATATGTTGACATCAGTGACAAAACATAAATACCAACAACATGATTAGTACCCAAAACTGATATCATCCAACAATCTCCCCCTTTGGCATTGATGGAAACATATGGGAAAATCCATCAACCCAAAATCAGCTCAAAAATAATTTCTCCTCTCGATACAATCTTCTCAATATCCTCAACACAAAACTCCCCAAAACAGTAGGGATTTTCACATAACTCATCTATAATCTTCTATAGCTTTTTCAAATCTTCATGTCCAATAGCCAGGTGCAAGATCACCCAAGTGTGCTCTAGTGTTCCTTCGATTACTCCCCCTGTGGAGTAGATCCATACATCAAGTATAGAAAATGATATAGCTCTAAAAGCCACTGGACTGATGCATATCTGCATCAATTAATTATCACAAGGAGGGGCTCTAACCCCAAGCATGCTTCTAAGATACTCAAAAGCATCTTTTGGCAAAGTTTTTTAAATATATATGCTATATGTTCCTTTGTGCTAATATATTCTAGTTTTATTTCTTTCTCTGCTACCTTCTCCCTCAAGAAATGATACTTAATAGAAATATGTTTAGTCTTTGAATGCATTACAGGATTCTTCGACATATTCATTGTGCTAGTATTATCATAATGGATAACCACTGGCTCTTCAAAAATTATTTCAATGTCCTTCAGCATTTGTTTCATCAAAACAACTTGTGTGCAATTTATTGCAACAACAACATACTCTGATTCAGTGGTAGATTGAGCAATACAGTTATGCTTCTTGCTCAACCAAGAAACCAACCTTTTCCCAAGGAAAAATGCACCACCACTAGTACTCTTTCTATCATCCACATTACTTGCCCAATCAGCATCAGTATAATCCTATAAAATAAAATCATCAGATTTTTCATACCATAATTCATATTATGTTGTTCCTTCCAAATATATGAAAATTCTTTTCACAACAGCAAGATGTATCTCTTTGGGATTTGCTTGATACCTTGCCACAATACCAACTTCATTGGTAATATTTGGTCTAGTGTGAGTTAGATATTGTAGACCACCAATCATGGATCTATAATTTGTCTGAACTACACTTTGAGTCTCATCATTACTGGTCAATTTACGTTAGGTCACCGTAGGTGTTCCAACAGGTTTACAATCTTCCATTCCAAACTTCTTCAACATTTCCTTAAGATACTTGGTTTGAGATATAAAAATTCCATTCTTACTCTGATTAATTTGCAAACCAAGAAAAATTTTCATTTCACCAATCATTGACATCTCAAATTCATTTTCCATTTCTTTAGAGAACTTCTTACTCATCTTATCATTGCCTCCAAAAATGAT
>MU224579.1:3451623-3494932 GCA_018584345.1 Thuja plicata
AAATTCATTTTCCATTTCTTTAGAGAACTTCTTACTCATCTTATCATTGCCTCCAAAAATGATATCATCCAACAATTCATTAAATGCTTCAAACTTCACTCTAAGAAATACAACCCTCATCACAACAGAAAGCACAAAGAATGCAGTCCATATCATAACATAAATTACACTGAACCTTTCACCATAATACGATCTTGTTCTTGTAGGACCACACAGATCTGTATGCACCAGATCCAACTTCCCTTTTGCTAAATAAGATTTGCTTTTAAAACTTCTTATGGTCTGCTTCCCCATAACACACTCTCTACACATAGTGTTAGATGGCTTTATAATCTTAAGTAGATCTCTTATAGCATTAGTCATACTTTCCTTCACAATGTTATCAAAGTTAACATGATAAAATCTTTTATGTCGTAGCCAGTTGTCATCAACCTTCGCAAGAAAACAAGTAGCTTCAGATGTATTCAATACAAATTCATTACCTCTAGATTTAGTACTAGATGTGATCAAATCTCCTAATTTACTTCTGATAGAGCATTTCCCATCAATGAATTTCAACTGATAACCTTTGTCCACTAACTATCCAACACTCAACAGATTATGCTTAAGTCCATCAACAAGTAATACATTGTCAGTATTAGTCTTTCCATCCAGAGAAATAGATCCAACTCCAATGATAATTTTAGGAGTATTGTCACCAAATCTAACAACACCACCATCATATCTTTTTAATTTCACAAATTTATTTTTATCTCCAGTCATATGATGTGAACAACCACTGTCTATATCTCATTCAAATTTATTTTCATCACGATGTACTAAGGATTTTTCCTCATGTATAGGTGCATCATCCTTTATAGAAATAAATCCAATTTCATCATAGTCACCATTATCATCAGAAACACCCTCACTAGCATAATAACATTCCTTGTCTTTAGGATACTTTGATTTGTAAAACTTAGGTTTATTCTTAGGAACCCTTGTAGGACATCTAGATGCAAAATGACCAATCTTGTTACATGAAAAACATTTCAAAGGTAATTTTCCTTCAAATTTACCCTTACCTCTCTTCTCTCTTCTAGTGATCAATGCTACCACTTCATCTAGCTTTCTTTGTTCCTCATGTATATGTTCCAATTCCTCAGCATAGTCTCCAAGCTCTTCTCTCAAGTCACCATAGTTGGTGCTCGCAATTCTTGATAAGGTCTTTTTGTTCTTATGCATGGTTGCCTTGAATGTTGACTCAACTTTAGGCAAACTATCTCCCAATTTTGCAGCCTCAAAAGTAGTTAGTTTTCCAATCAACATCTCTCTAGTGAAGTTTGGAGTCAAAGGTATAATGTCCTCTATAGCTTGTACTTTGGTTCTATATGCAGGTTTCAAAGATCTAAGTATCTTTGCAATCACTTCTTCCTCACTATAAGTACCTCCAGAGTTTCTAATGTCAGTAACCACTTCAGTAATTATCTGTCCATATGACCTAATTTCTCATCTTCTCTCATATTCAGTGATTCCATCTTTGTCTTCCAGTTTTGTAGCTTTGCATTTTTTGTAAACTTATCTCCTTCATACAGTGCCTCCAATCTTGTCCAGATCTCATGTGCAGAATCCAAGTCTTCTACTTTAGTTAATTCACCTTCAGAAAGTGCGTTGATCAATGATTCCCTTGCAACCATATTACATGAAAATAGTTTATTTCAATCTTCAGTAGCTTTCTCTAGTTCGTCCTTAGTCGTTATCTTTTCATTCTTCTTTGTGATCATCCAGTAGTCAATTCCCAAACATAGTAAATGTGTTCTCATCTTGTTCTTCCAACTGTCAAAGATTTCAAGATCAAATTTTGGACTATCCTTCATGTAGTAAGACATCTTCAGGATCATCTCAATTTGTTAAGCTTTCTCTCTAAGGACCAGTAGCTCTGATACCAATTGTTAGGAATAATAGTCCACAAGACAACTGAGAGGGCGGTGAATCAGTTGTGTTATAGATTATTAAAATTTAAACTTTATAAACCAAAACTGCAATGCAAATGATAACACAGTAAATGCCAACACAATAACACAATACTTATTGTTGAGGAAATCTCGTTAAAGGTAAAATCTCGGTGGGAATTAGCACCCACAAATAATGTACCGAGAGAATAGTATCTCTATTAAAAGATTTAGCCATGTTAGGAGCTTAGTACAACATTATAGTACACAGTCCCTATTAGGAGACAGACCCTGTTAGGAGTCAATAAAAGTAGTAGGCTCACTACCCAGTCCCATTGTCCAAAGAAGGTTAAAGCCACCCTCAAGGATTCACAATCTGAACAAGTGTATATAGGAATATACAATCCAGTGAGCTGTATGATAGAAATTGTCTTTGCTTGGTCAGTTCCAATGAAGTATTCTTATCACAAACTCTGCTCTACATCCAGCAACCAAACAATGCTCGCAACTTTCACTTCTCTTCCTTTTCAATATCTTTCACTACCACATCTTTCCAAAAGAAAAGATCACTCATATATACCCTATTATAATAATTCATTATGTCGGCCAGTTAAGCTTTCCTAATACACAAATAATTAATTAGATCAGCTAGTTAGGATTTCCCAATATACAAATAATTGTTTAACCCCTTGCTAAGATACACACGGTACCTATAACAAGTAAACATCAAATACAATCCATCAGTTATACTCCTAGATCCACAATCCACGCTCACAATTCATATTACACGCTACATGTCTGAAGTTAGCCACCAAATAGATCTCCTCCAGAATACATGTCACAACTGTCGTCACCAAAATGCTCACCCCAATTGAACACAACCCAATATTCCACAATATGTCTGCAGTCCTCCAGTAAGCTCGCATCACCTGAAATATCTTCACCAGTAAGATATACCCAAAACACAGAGACCTCCTCTGTCAAGCATCACAGTTACAGTCCAGAAACCAATCTTCACTAAAATAACTATAACATCCTCAATATGCAACATAAATCCAAGCGACCTTAGGGATAAGGTCAACACACATCCTTCTTCATATAACCAACTTCGATCATTCTAAAACATTCGTACAGTGTTCATACACTTCTAATAGTCAAGTAACCAGTCTGTCTTCTTCACAAAAACATATGTTGACATTAGTGACAAAACATGAATATCAACAGCATGATCAGTACCCAAAACTGATATCATCCAACAATTTTTTTAAGAAAAAAACACACAAAAACATTTATATTTTATTATTTTAAAAAATATATTAAAAAAAGCTTTTTTTTTTTAAAGAAAAAAACATAAAAAAAACTTTACATTTTTTTGTTTTAAAAAAATATTACAAAAAAAGATAGGGCTGTCATTTTCTCTCTCCTCCATTCAACTAGATGGCACAGAAATTGAGGTGGCATGAAAATTGAGGCAGTACAAAAATCAAGGCAGCATGAAAATTGAGGTCGCACAGAAATCGAGACACCTGGAAATCAACATTCATGGAAATCGAGGTCGCACGGAAATCAAGGTGGATTTTTGCCTCGTAAAGCATGCCAAGGGTAATGCATGCAAAAATAGGGCCCAAATTTCAATTTTGTCCAAATAGGACGTGCCTTATATGAAAATGGGGGTTTGGGGGCATTCTGAACGCAACCCAGATGTTAGTTTTTACCCAAAGTGATCCAAAAGATAAATCCCCTCCATATCCACATAGAAAATGTAGAAAAACCTTGAAACCCTCAAAGCTCCAAAAACTTCAAAAACTCAGGAACAGGAAGCAGCAGTGAGGTCTTATACCATGTTAGAATTCAAAGAATGCATAAGTCAAGATCATATGCATGCAAAATAACCTGCTACAAAAGCAAAGCTTGGAGACAAAAAAGTTTTGAAAGATAAAATATTCATTCAGAGAGGGAATACAAAATACAAATAGATCAAACCTTATGAAGGTGATCGAAACCCTAAAGGGGAAAAATCTAGGTTGCATAATAATAATTAATAAAAGAATTAATTATTATATTCCTAAAGTTTAGCTTAAGTGAAATAGAGATAATAAGTGACTTAATATTTAAATCAATATGATTTAATTAATAAGTGGAATCACTTTATTACTCTAACAATGTATACTAGAGGCTCGAGAAGAATCCCTCCATGATGACTCCAATAATAGAAGCGTTAGAAGAGGAGGAGCTTGAAGAGGATTTTGGTCCCCAAGTAGTAAAAAGAACAAGGTTTTCTATAGTTGTTTCCCAAACAATCAACTCGGGGGAGCCTTCTTCAGAAGATCTCTCTAAACCCCCACAAACAGGTGCAATTCAAGATGCTCTAGAGATACATAACATTAAATCTGATTCAGCGGTTGAGCAAGGCTGAAAATCCTCTAGGGTCAGATTTGTTCCACATTTAAGATTTAGAGAACATCCCATGCATCAAATAATCTTCACAAGAGCCACAGATGGGTCATGATGCAATGGGTATATATTTGCAACAGACGATTGGAGACCTAGGAGGATACTATGGTGAATGGGAAGATTCTCCCATTGAGACGGAGGTGCCACCTGAGATGGTCTAGGAAGAAGAGAAGGCCAGAGCTGAGGGGGAGAAAGTGGATGAAGGCGAGGAGATAAAACAAGAATTGACCTTGGGAGGATATGATATGTAGGAAGAAGAGACTCATGAGGAGCATAATACTAAGGATCACATTTCCAAAGATGCAGAACAAACAAAAGAACAGGCCATGCAAGAATAGGTTGAGGAACATAACTCTCCTTCTTTAGAGTATGTTTTTACCTCTCCATCGCAAAAGTAGTCATCATGGCAGCGAACATAGAGCCAAGAGATAGAAATTATATCTTTTTAGTTGCAAAAATATCATCCCCTCTCTACTAATACCAAGCCCACTTGGCTAACTAAGGCCCTACATCCTAGGAAGAGGACCTATAGAGAAATGGAGGCACATGACTTCTATGATATTGGTCAGGTGTTTCACGTAGGGAATTCGAGTACAAAGAAAGAACAAAGGATATCCTATGTTATTGATGATATGAGAGGACATTGGAAATCACAAGTTGTTGTACCTTCTCCGAATAAGGCTATGGAGGATATCACTCTTGATGATTTTCTGATGGAGGAAGTAGACTTTGGGGTCCTCACCCATGGAGGAAAGGCTTTGGTTGCATTGGGAGTCACATAACTTTTCAACAATATGCACCAATGGGATGGAAATAAGGGACTTGGCTACCCAAAACAAAAAAAAATAGACATTACATATCCCATTTGGTGGGTCCTACTAACCTAGCCAATGTGGAAGTTGCACTGCAAGAAGCATTGGAGAGACGAGAAGGCCACTCACTGGTGAATTTTTTTTTCAAGGTCTGTGAAGAGTGGAAGAAGAGAGTAGAGGAATTGGGGGAGGATGTCATTAGACAAGTTATGGCTCATTTTCAAATGATAATTAAGGAAATCACTACCTTGAGCTATATGATTTCCAATGGGAAGGGTACCGGCATAGAAGGAAATGCAACAATGTGGGATGATTTTTTCGTCAATTCTAAGAGTAATGAAGAAGCCGAGTATAAATAAACTAATAGACGTGGCTATTTTTCAGCAAGGGTAAGTTGACAAGCTCGACACCTGGATAAGAGAAATTGAATTGGGCATAAAAGACGATAAAAAGGGAAGAGAGCTCATCGAGAAGGACGTTATCATCCCATTGGTGTAGTGAGTCACATAATTTCTTAAATCCTTGGCCTGTTAATTGTACCAGGATGAGAGTAAGGAGAAAACATATAGCATTAGTAATGTGGTTCAGAAACTCAAAGGGAAGTTGGCCAACATTAATACAAAAGAGGAAGTGGATTGGCTCCAAGGGGAAAAACAGGAGTTGATAGAAATTTAAAATGAGATGCAAGAATTTCAGCAAGTTGGGAAGCAACTTTGAGTGTTCAAGAAAAATCAGCATGTTAGGCTAGAATACATGGAACTCCCTCCATTTGGGGAATTTAATACGGCAGTTCAAAAATTCTAACAAGTCTTTCCAGATTTGATTCCTCGTCCTCAATAATTAATCTCAAATTCTTTTATTCATTAAAAGGCATGTAGCCACATTTTTTCTCCAAGTGGCAGATTTTTAGGGTTTGAATCTTCATTCCAAGGCTATTTTTTATGTCTCCAATTACTTGTATGCTCGAGATGATAAAGAAGGGAAGTTGTCTCGTGATTTAACTAAAGCATTTTGCTAGAAAAATGAATTTGGGCGGCCAACTTCTTGTTGCAATCGAACTAGAGTTTGCTCAAAATTCTAGGGCACATTTTTGGTTCAAAATAGCTTCCTTTTTTAGTTGTAAACATCTAAACTCTAACTTTACATTCAATAGGATAGTTTAGAAGTAGTTTTCAACAGCTAAAATTTAGCTTTGATTTTTCTACGGCCAAAAATAATGCCCAGAAACCCTAGTTACAGGTTTGGCATTTTCAAAGTTGTAAAATTTATATAAACTTGATTTTAAAATGTAATAAAGGTAAGTTTTTTTGCAATAGAGGAGAATTACATTTGGTGTTGCAATCTTGTTGTGAAAATTTAGCTGATTTTTAGAATTTACGATATTATTTCGAATTCAAGAATTGAATGTGTGTTCTGTTGTGGAATTTCTTTGCCTTCAATTAAATTTGTGTTAGTTGTGATTTATTTGCTTGTGGTGGTGATTTAATAACTTTGATCAAATTTTTTTTGTGCTAGAAGATGGATTTGTCTCACATGCTCGTATGAATGGTATGGTTGTGTAATTTTGATGAATATTGAAAATCATTATTTTAATTTTCATAGATGATTGCATTTGGGTAGTTTGAATTGTGGAATCCAAATTCATTTTATTTCAAGTTTTAAGAATCAAATTTATTATTTCTTATGCAAGTTAAAATTCTCATGGTTGATGTCCATAGGTGTTAAATTTCAATTATTTGCTTGAATCTCTCGTTACCTTGCAAGCTTTTACAATTTGTTAAAATATGATATTTAGATTAGTTATTAGCATAGAATTTGAATTGTTAGACTTTTATTTCATGCAAGTTTCAATTTGCACATATTCAGAAAATCCAAAAAAGTGACTCTAGATTTTCAATTCTTACTCAATGAATCAACAAACCCCTCCCTGTGCTTTTTCACATATATCTTCACTAATCTCCGAGTACGATTGAGAACCGATCACTGAGAACCTTGAGAGTGATTTCTATCATTCTTTCAAGAGAGGGATTTGATTTCTTATCCATGTCATTGCATTGTGCTAACACAACAATCAACACTCACATTCAATAGTGGGGAATCACGCACCATTTCAAATAGGTCAGAGGGCTCATCCCCAACAGAAGCATCCAGCGTAGGGGAAGAAAAATCCTCATTCACACAAAAAGGAGAAGAGAGGTTGGAGGCATTTCCAAAAATTAATATTGTTTGTTGTGGATAAATTCATTAAGGATCCATATTCTTGAAAACTCTCATCAATTTTCTAATTTACTAATACTACTAAAAAACTCAAACAAAATTTTCAAAATCTTCATGGAATTTTCAAAACCAGATTGCAAAATAGAGTAGCTTCAAAATTCCTAATCAAATGAAAGAATTTTCCAATTGAATATGGAACATGAAATGATGAATGATTCATTTGAAATATTTTAAAGTTTTTGAACAAGGCAATGCTTTTCTGAAAAGGGAGGGAATGTTATGATCTTATATGATGTATTCCTATATGTATAGTAGAACTTTTACCAGAAGGGGTGCAATAATTACGGTGATAGAATTCTTGGAATTTATTTTATAATTATTGTTATTCTTTAATTATCTATGAAATTGAACTAATTTTTGTTATTAACATTTCTTCAATTTAAATTAAATTTTGTAAATAAAATGATTAGTGTCCAAAATTCATATTGTTTTGTTTTAAAAAAAATATGCATGATGGATAAGAATTTTGTAGTTGTATATAGAGACTATCTTTTATGACTTAACATTGGTAAAGCGTCATTTGCCCTTATATATAGCTAATTTTAAAATTTTATATAAACATCTATACAAAAGTACAATTAGTAAAGTTTGTCAAATAATTACAGTCCTAATCAAAGAACGAGAGAATGTTCAGAATTTAACTTTATCCAACTCTAAACAGCTAACCATGTTTTTACTCACATCTTCAAAATCAAATTTTTGACTTCTGTAGAGAGAGCATTTATAACATATGCCTTCAAGATTAATCTTGTTTTATGATTTTGTATAAGCTACAACCTTTTTGCTCTTTATAAGAAATATACACAATGGATTACAGATTTGTCATTATATATAAATTTATTAAGAGCTTTATTTTGGGAAGAAGTGTCACTAATTATTGCCTTGAATGTATTGGGACATTGCATGATTAGCACACAGGCTTCTTTTTTTTTAAGTTATCTGGTAAAATGTTTTGAATATATAGTAAATGGTTATAAGATCCACTTTTAAATGTTTAAATCCGATATTACATTAATGATTTTAGAACATTATGGGCACTAAAGAGCATAGCTTATCCTTATGCAAATTGATCATAGGTTCATAGCTTTTTGAACTACTTTATATTATTTCAATAGTTTTTTTATTGAAAATACACCTTGAATTTACTCAATCCGCTGCTTCAGCTTTTTTATTATAATCCCCTTAAAAAATGTGTTAACAATGTCTTCAGCTAAAGAATTTTAAAAAAAACATTAATGCCCTTATATATATATATATCAAATTATATGAAAACAAATAGTCAGACAAAATGCAAATTGACCTCACAAATTTAAAATAAATGTATCTCACACAAAGCAATAGCTCCTTAAATTAACACATTTGTGTCTTTGTGACAGCATAAGAATCCCTCTTATTTGTCTCTCTACAAGCATTAACTACAATAAAAAGAGCCACTTACATGTTGAAAATATGGTCGTGAACAGTAAGAGGGGGGTAAATTACTTGTTCCCAAAACTTTAAACTTCAAGCCCTTAGTCCTTAAAACCCTTAACCTTAAATACCCTAAAATTTTGATCTAATTACTTGAAGAGAAAATATACATGCATCCACACAATTTGACACAAGATTTTTATCGTGGAAACCTTGTTAGGGGAAAAGCCACGGTGAGGCTGATTACCCACAATAACAAAATACCTTGTTAGAAGTATAAACTTATTACAATAAAAGGGGAATGCACATGCTTTCAGGCACACTGCCTAGAATTCACTTCTCAAATGAAAAATCCTTAGGCTACAACCTTCAAGAAGGCTCACTGTTTACAACCCGATCACTACAATGATCTAGAGTTTTGTGAACTGTGAAAATGGCATCTTCCTTATGTATGATACAACTCCAATGTAGCACAATGCATATCTATGTTAAACCCCTTGTTGAAACACTTATGATCACCACTAAATCATGGTCTTCCTCTGCTAGCAACCTCTAGCATTCGCATCCACGTCCACACTTTGAATTTTCCCTAATTCATCATCTTATATCAAGAACTAGGTTTGCAAAACCTAATTTTTCATCTCATCAAATCAACGCACCAAATATCATGTTTCAAATCCATCTCTAACCATCAAATCATAGTCATGACCTATATCAACCACCTCAAGATCATAAATCTCTCATATTTCACGATTTAGCACTTGTGCAACACGATTTACCAACTAAATCAACCAAGAACAAAAGATAATAATAAAAATATTATTATTGACCAAAAATTCTACCAATCTTATCCTTCTGATCCATCTGTATCACCAACTCATCAAGCACATAATTCAAGAATATCCTAAAGCATCATGATAAACACTCAAATACACAAATCCACCACAATCATTGGATTTTCCAGCCCTTTTTGTCCGAACCTGAAGAACACTGTCAACAAGTCTCTGAAAAGATAAAAATATGTCATGTAGGCCTCTAAAGTACAAACCCTCTAAATTGAGGACACCTAAGTATGTGTCAAACACACTCCTATGTTCTCTCCATGAAATTCTAACTTGATTGTGCACATCAAACATTTTTTTGTCATGTTGTCAACATTGTATGTCACTGTGTCTTCCATTCACCAATTATACCCTTGAATCATGCCCAAATCTTCATGATATACTCTAAAACATGGAGTAAACTAAGTACAGACCTTCTTCAACAATCTCCCACGTGCGCGACCTCATATCTGTAATATTTGATTCTCACCGAGCCTTAGAGCATCATGTTCCACTGGCTAACCTGCAACAATTAAGTTAGCAATAAATAAATAGATCTTCTAATCAATTCCTCTGATTCCTCTGATATGTTGACATCAATGACAAAACATCCAATTATGCCAAAATGCCAAAAATATCCCCTTTGGCATTGATGGAAACATATGATGTGAAAAATAAGTAATACAATCATAAACCAACAATCTCACTCCTGAAAGATAATCAACAGCACTACCAGCAATATCCATAATTATCTTTCAGTATCTCTAAGTCATCTTCCTCAATAATATGCTCCACTTAGAAGCAAACTTTCCTTTGTTCCAATATGATTACATGTTCTTCTCTCTATCTCGTATTCACATGCTCTTCTCCCTCTCTGACATCAATTACAAAGACATTCTTTGCCAACAATCTTGCACTAATTAGATATGCTCATCTTTCTTACTTATAGACACAACTAAACAAGTAACTTACCATTTTGATTACTCCCCTTGAGTAGTAGCCTCCTTACATTAACCTAGACTTTGAAGATAAAATGTTAAGTTCACTGGATTGATGCATCTTCCAACATATTTTAGTTTTGATAAGGAAGGGAAATGACCCCTAACTTGCCTCTAAGATACTCAAATGTCTCCTTAGGAAAAGGTTTGGTAAAGATATCAGCAATCTGTTCTTTGGTAGGTATGTATTCCAACCTTACTTCTTTTTCATTTACCTTCTCCCTTAATAAATGGAACTTGATTGAAATATGATTTGTCTTTTAGTGTTGCACTAGATTTTTTGAAATTTTTATAGCACTTGAGTTATCACAATAGATAATGATAGGTTCACCGAAGACTATTCCAATATCAAACAACATTTGCTTCATTCGTACTATCTATGTACAATTTATAGCAGCAGCAACATATTTTGACTCAGTCGTAGATTGTGAAGTGCAATTCTGTTTCTTACTCATCTAAGAGACCAATCTACTACCCAAGAAAAATGCTCCACCGCTTGTTATTTTTTTGTCATCTACATCTCCAGCCAAATCTGCATCTGTATTTGCACACAAGGTAAAATCTTTACCTTGAGAATATAATATCCCAAAGTCAATTGTCCCTTTCAAATACCTGACAATCCTCTTGACTGAAACCTCATGACTTATCTTCGGCTATGCTTGGAATCTTGCAACTACACACATTGCATTCATTATGTCTGGTCTGGTATGAGTTAGATACAATAGGCCACCAACCATTGATCTATACCTAGACTGATTTACCTTCAGAGTCGCATCATCCTTTGTAAGTTTGCATCTTGTCACCATAGGTGTACCCACTAGTTTTGAGTCATCAAAAGAAAATTTCTTCAATAACTCCTTTACATACTTAGCCTATGACACAAATATTCCTTCATCTGATTGAATAATTTGCAATCCCAAGAAAAATTTCATTTCTCCTATCATGGACATCTCGAATTCATTTTTCATCTAAGGCAAACTCTTGACTTAACTTATCATTACCTCCAAAGATAATGTCATCAACAAAGACTTCAACAATCATAATTTTCTCATTATCGACCTTGAAATATAAATTGCTATCAACATTACCTTTGTTCAAGCCAAAATTAAGTATATACTTATCCAATCTTGAGTAGCAATCTCTAGGAACTTGTTTTAGTCCATATAGGGCCTTCTTCAATAAACATACCATGCCTGGTTGATCAGTCAGTTGGAATCCATCTAGTTGTTCAATGTATACCTCTTCTTCCAATTCTCCATTCAAGAAAGAAGATTTGAACCAACTATTATACCTTGAAGTTCTTATGAGCAGCATATGCAAGAAAGTCTTATAGCTTCCAATCTTTCCACAAGTGCAAAGCTTTCTTCATAATCAATACCTTTTATTTGTGCATAACCTTTACAAACCAATCTTGCTTTATTTCTCACTGCCTCTCCATCTTCATTTAGCTTATTTCTGAATACCCATTTGGTGTCAATAACATTTTTATCTATAGGCCTAGGAACAAAAATCCAAGTATTGTTTTTCTCAATTTGTGTCAACTCTTCTTTCATTTCCTTATACCAATTTTCATCCTTACAAGCTTCCTTGACATCCTTTGGCTCAACTTGTGAAATTAGGCATACTTGTTCCTCAGCAATTCGCCTTCTTGTCTGAACACCTTTATTCCTATCTCCAATGATTTGTTCTTCAGAATGATTTAATCTGACATACCTTGGTGTTTTTTTTCTTACTTCATCCTTTTGTCCTTCATCTTCTCTACTAGTATATGCTTCATCTATTTGATTCACCACACCTCCTTGGACTTGGCTTTGTTCCTTTTGTTCATCTCTTTGAATTGCGTTGTCATTTTAATCATTTGAATCATATCCACTTGATTTGGATAAACTTGCAATTATTTCATCCACTTTTACACTTTCACCCTCTACTATCCTTTTCAACCTTTTGTTGTAACATCTATAGGCCTTACTCTTAGTAGAGTATCCAAGGAATATGCCTTCATCACATCTAGCGTCAAACTTTCCAATAGCCTCATCTCTCTTGATATAACATTTACTGCCAAAGATTCTAAAGTACTTAACAATAGGAAACATTTCCACACCAAAGTTCATAGGGTATCTTACATGTATCTCATTTTATTTGTACTCGATTAAGAGTATAGACTGCAGTGCTCACTACCTCTTTCCAAAAAATCTGCAGAACTTTTTCTTCCATCATCATGGTTCTTGCAGTATCAAGAATCGACATGTTCTTTCTTTCAACAACTCCATTTTGTTGTGATGCCCGCAAGGTTGAGAACTACCTCTTAATTTCATCTCTTTAACAAAAGGAGTTGAACTCACCATATGTGAATTCAGCACCTTTGTTTGATCTTAGACACTTCACTTTTAATCATGTCTCAGTCTCAACCAGATTCTTAAAAATCTTGAACTTATCAAGTGCTTCAGACTTTTCTTTCAATAAAGTAACCCAAACTATTCTAGAGTAGTCATCAATAAGTAGCATAAAATATTTATCACCTTTTACACTCCTTGTCTTTGTTGGTTCACACAAATCAGTGTACTAGATCAAGAAAACCATTAGAGTTTTCAACTTTAGATCTGAAAGTAGTTTTTGTTTGCTTACCTAGTTGGCACTCCTTGCAAGTAGAATTAATAAGTTTCTTCACTTTAGGTAGATCTCTAACAGCATGCTTGGAACTCAATGTCACAATATTGTCAAAATTCACATGACATAGTCTTTTGTGCCATAACAAACTTTCATCAATTTGTGCAATCAAACAAGTCTTTTGACCACCATTCAAATGGAATACATTACCTTTTTTAAACAGTAGTAATCTCTATTCCACAATCATTCACAATTTTGCAAATGTCATCCTTGAAATGCAATCCATATCGTTTTTCCATCTTCTTTCCAACGCAGATAATATTTTTCTTTAAGCCTTCTCCATACAACACATCTTCAGTAGTAGTCTTAGCATCTAAAGAGATAGATCCTCTTCTTTTGATCATGCCACCAGAATTATTTCCCCATATTACCATTCCATCATCATACCTTTCAAATCTTAATAATTTATCCTCATCACCAGTCATATGATGAGAACAAACACTATCAATAATTCATTGATCCATTTTGATAACTTGAGCAACTAAAGCCTTTTCCTCAACAACACATCTAGCAGAATTGTTAGGAATATGATTTGTAGATTTACATTCATTATATTTAATAGCAACATACACAATTTCATCATCACTCTTAAAATTATCTGATTCATCATCAGTGACTCCTTCATCATCAACAGCATAATGACACTTTTTCTCATCTTTAGGCTTATCAGGCGTATACATAGGAAATAGTTTCGGACATCTAGAGGCATAACGTCCTATCTTTTTGCAAAAAAAAGCATTTAAAAGGATTTTTTGTACTTACCATATCCTTTTGATAGTCTCTTTGCAACTAGTGCTTCCAATTCCTAGAGCTCTTTCTCTTCTTCAATCTCTCTCATCTCATTTTTGAATCTTGATACTCTTCTTGTAGATCCTTCACCTTGATCTGATCTATGCATGTCTCTTCCTGATATTGTAGCCTTTAAAGTTGATTCAAATTTGGGTAAAGAATCACCAAACTCAATCATTTCAAAAGCGGATAACTTACCAACCATTGTATCTCTTGTCATAACAGCAACAGTTTTGATTTCTTCAATAGAAGCAACTTTGCTCTTGTAATTAGGAAGTAGAGATCTCAGCACCTTTGAAACAATCTCTCCTTCATCCAATATACCACCAGCACATCTGATGCTACGGACTAATTAATTTATCTTCAACATGTAAGAGTTGATATTCTCATCCTCAAACATTCTCAGGGAATTCATACCTTCCTTTCAAGATTTGTAACTTGGATTGATTGACACATGCATCTCCTTCATGAATAGTTTCTAACTTTGTCTAAATCTAATGAACAGTATTCAATTCCATCACATTTGTGTACTC
The DNA here is from genome assembly GCA_018584345.1 of Thuja plicata. Classification (NCBI taxonomy): domain Eukaryota; kingdom Viridiplantae; phylum Streptophyta; class Pinopsida; order Cupressales; family Cupressaceae; genus Thuja; species Thuja plicata. Next base: position 3,466,316 of record MU224579.1, read on the forward strand.
CTAATTTCATAGAGCACTTAGAAATGCTTCATTTTCTCTGATGTTATACTCAAATTGCTTCTTTTCATCTAGTGTAGTCGTAGATAGATCTATAGGAGGAGTATAGGAGTTCTTTGTGATGGTCCAGTAATCTTATCCAATGCATCTTAGATGAATGATCATCTTACCTTTCCATATGGGGTAGTTTGAGCCTTCAAACCTTGAATTGCCCTTGTAAGCTGCCATATTGGATCTCCCTCAAGCATTTAGCATTCTTTCAAGGGATAAAGCTCTGATACCAATTGTTGATAATATGGAAGTGAACAACTAAGAGGGGGGGTGAATTAGTTGTTCTAAAAAATTCAAACTTTAAGCCCTTAGTCCTTAAAACCCTTAACCTTAAATACCCTAAAATTTTGATCTGATTACATGAAAAGAAAATATGCATGCATCCACAAATCATAATCACATCCACACAATTTGACACAAGATTTTTATCGTGGAAACCATGTTAGGGGAAAAAAAGGTTGGATTGATTACCCACAATAAGTAAATACCTTGTTAGAAGTATAAACCTATTATAATAAATGGGGAATGCACATGCATTCAAGCTCACTACCTAGAACTCACTATTCAAATGAAAAACCTTGGGATACAACCTTGAGGAAGGCTCGCTTGCCTTACAAATTGATCACTACAATGATCTAGAGTTTTGTGAACTGTGAAAATGGCATATTCCTTATGTTTGATACAACTCCAATGTAGCATAATGCAGATCCATGTTCAAACCCTTATTGAAACACTTCTTATCACCATTGAATTGGGCTTTTCCTCTGCTAGAAATATCTAGCATTTGCATCCACAATCTGCACCTTGAATTTGCCCTAATTCATCATCTTATATCAAGAATGTTGGCAATGGGCCAGTGTCCCTTGCGGGCTTTGTGGCATGGTTTAACAACCTTATGTGTCTTCTATAAGTCTAGTGGTTGTATCGGGCTTTGGTAGGTTGATCTTTTGGTGCAACGACAATCCTAGCTTCTAACAAGTGGTATCAAAGCTTAGTCACAGGTTCAAATCACACAGGTCACGGCGAGTGACGTTGGGAGGGGGATTCTTGGCAGTGGATCAGCGTCCCTCATGGGATTCATGACATGGTTTAATATCCTCTTGTATCTTCTATAAGTCTAGTGGTTGTATCAGGCATTGATAGGTTTGTCTTTTGGTGCAACGGCAACCCTAGCTTCTAACAAAGAACTAGGTCGGCAAAACCTAATTCAATGTCTCTTCAAATCAACACTCCAAATCTCATGTTTCAAATCCATCTCTGACCGTCAAATCATAGCCATGACTCATATCAACCACCATGAGAACATAAATCTCCCAGATTTCATGATTTAGCACTTGTGCAACACGATTTACCAACTAAGTCGGCCAAGAACAAAATATAATAATAAAAATATTATTATTGACCAAAAATTCCACCAATATGATCCTTCTGATTCATGTGTATCACCAACTTAGAAAGCACATACTTCAATAATATCCTATAGCATCATGATAAACACTTAAACACATAAATCCGCCACAACCATTGGATTTGGCAGCTCTTTTTCACCAAATCTGAAGAACATTTTCAATAAGTCTCTTATATATTAAAAATATGTCATGCAGACCTTTGAAGTACAAACCCTCTGAATTGAGGACACCTGAGTATGTCCCAAACACACTCCTAGGTTTTCTTCATGAAATTATAACTTCATTGTGTACACCAAACCTCTTTTTGTCTTCTTGTCAACATTGCATATCACCCTATCTGTCAGTCACCAATTTTGACCTTGAATCATGCCCAAATCTTCATGATATCGTCTGAAACTTGGAGTGAACTAAGTACTAACCTTCTTCAACAATATCCCACGTGTGTGATATCGTATCTGTAATATTTGATTCTCACCGGACCTTAGAACATCATGTTCCACTAGCTAACCTACAACAATTAAGTTAGCGATAAACAAATAGATCTTCTAATCAATTCCTCTTATTCCTCTGCTATGTTGACGTCAATGACAAGACATCCTATTGTTCCAATATGTCAACATTACCAAAATTGGAAGCCCTCACATTTGTATTTTCAAGCATTAACGAGAAGAATCAGAAAGAGAAGAATGGAGAGAGATTTCAAATTATTGAGTTTTCAAAAAATGAAGGAGAGATGTGAATTTTGAGTTTTCAAAGAATGAAGCACCACGACCCATGCAGATGTCTTCCAGACCAAGTTATAGATGTTGGAGATTGTTGGGATATTGTTGGATATTGTTGGATATTGTGCATATATGTAATGACATTGATGTTTTGTCATTGATGTCAACATATTCCTAATGTTGGTGACAGTGTTCTTGTGTTTCTGATATGTTCAATGAGAAGATTACTTTGGTACAGTTATTGTGTTGAATATTAGATGTTGTGAAGGTGCAGATCGTTTCATTGTTGCATGTAGTTGATCTATGTCAACTTACAGAGGTTCGCATGATGATTTGAGTGAGTTGTGAAGAATTTATCAAAGACTGGTATTTTGGTTGTTTAGAAAGAGACAATGTTTCAGTTATTGGATCGATGTGAATCGTTTATGCAATATTCTTGGTTGCTAACCTAGTGGTGAGTTCAGGACATGGATGTTTGTCCTCAACTTGAGTAGTTCGTGATTTAGATATTAGCAATTTATTTTTCTTTAATGATAGTGGTTGTTGATTAGTGTTCTTGGTGAACAGTGCAAAGATAAGCATAAATTCTGAGACGGAGATGTTCCTATTGATTTGGTGGCATTTCATGTTACTTGTTGATGTTTCTAGATCGTATCCTATTTGTGTTGTTGGATCGCATTGGGTTATGTGATCGAATTTGGTTAATTTCACGTGGTGTGTTGTTATTCTTATTTGTTCTTGGCTGACTTGGTGGTGTAGCGTGTTGTGAAGGATCGTGGTGTGATTTACGGATCTGGAACGTGTTTGAGGATGTTATTTTTTATCATTGTTATGTCTTAGTCGGCGTTCAATGGATCGCATTGTGTATTGATTTGTAATGAATTAATATTTTGTGATTAGGTCCCTAGATGACCTAGTTGAAATGAAGTCGATGTAATGTATAAAAGATGTAATCATTTGTGATTGCAAATAGTATGGGAAGTGTGGCGAAGTATGTAAGGGTGAATGCAAAGAGGTATGAGTGGAATTTGCAATTCAGGCAGAGATTTGATGTGCTTCATTAGAATTGTATTGGAATAATCAAAGATGCTTTCAATTAGTTCATGAGATGTGGAATGTTTTCCATTACGAATTGTAATCAAATATTGTTGTAAGATAGTGAGCCTTCTTGGGGTTGAATCCCTTTGTTGTATTTGAGCAGTGAGCTCTAGGCAGTGCGTGTGAATGCATGTGCATTCCCCTTTGTAATAATCCTCAATGAGTATATTGTTTTTAACAGAGTACATTCATCTTGTGGGTTTGATCCCTATCGTGGTTTTTCCCTTAATCAGGTTCCCACGTCAAAAATCTTAGTGTTATGTGTTGATTATTGTGTTATGATCTTGCATTCATGTTTATCATTTAGATCTAAGATTAAGTTATAAGATGGTTAATGAATTGGAGTTTTGGGTCACAATTGATTCACTCCCCCCCCCCCTCTCTCAATTGTGTGTTGTATTAATTCTAACAATTAGTATCAAAGCTAAGTCCTCTTTTTGAAGCTTGACAGTTTGAGGAGATCCTGATGGCAGCCTTTAAGAAGGAAAGTCTGAGATTTGAAGGAACTAATTATGTTATATGGAAGGGCTGAATGATTACACAATTGAGATGTATTGATAAAGAGTATTGGGATATCACAAAGAAGTCTTACAATCCTCCTATTAATCTTTCTACTATGACTCTTGATGAGAAGAAACAATCTAAATACAATGTGAGAGCAAAAGAAGCCTTGTTGAGTGCCTTATCAGATGCAAAATATACAAATGTTATGGAATTGGAGACTGCACATCATATTTATATAAAATTAGAGACATTACATGAAGGAGATGCATGTGTGAAGCAATCCAAGTTGCAAAGTATGAAAGGGAAATATGAAGCATTGAAGATACACGAAGATAAGAACATTACTTCCTATGTACAGAAGATCACCGAACTTGTTTGTAGAATCAGATGCACTGGTGGAATATTGGATGAAGCTGAAATTGTTTCTAAGATCCTTGCCTTCTTCTTACAATCACAAAGTTGTTTCTATTGAAGAAATTAGAATTGTGGCACCGGTAACAAGAGATACATTGATTGGTAAGTTATCTTCTTTTGAGATCAGAGAACTTGGAGATGATCTTCCTAAAGTTGAATATGCATTTAAAGCTATTATTTCTAAGGATAAGAAAATATGTGACCCTGGAGAAAGTTCATCTAAGTATGTATCTAGATATGCTAAGGAATGGGAAGAAATTGAAGAAGAAAGAAAGCTTGAAGATCTTTAAGCCCTAATTGCAAAGAGAATACCTAATGGATCTGGTAAGTATCATGGAAAGTTACCTTTGAAATGCTTTTCATGCAATAAGATTGGTCATATTGCTTCAAGATGTCCAAATAAAGAATCTAAGTACAGGCCTAATAAATTCAAATCTAAATCTCAAAAGAAGTGTTATTATGTTGCTAATGAAGGTGTGACTGATGATGAATCCGAAAAGAGTGAAGATGAGATTGTGTTTATTGCTATCAAAGATGAAGATCCTAATTTCTTGAATGAGGAAAAATCCTTGGTTTCACATGTAGATAAAAAAGGATGAATGGGTTATTGACAGTGGTTTTTCACAGCACATGACTGGAGACAAAAACCAATTTGTGAAGTTGGAGAAGTATGATGGTGGTGTTGTCAGATTTGGTAATGACACTCCTTGTATGATCGGAGGTAGAGGTTTGATTACACTTGATGGTAAGAATAACACTGATGATATTTTATATGTTGAAGGTCGGAAGTACAAGATTTTGAGTGTTGGATAGCTAGTTGATAAAGGTTACAACTTACAATTCAAGGATGGAATAAGCAAGATTATTGGAAGCTCTATAATTGAGATTGCATCAGGAAGAAAGACTAAAGGTAATGTATTTCATTTGAACAATTCTCATAATAGATGCCTGATTGCTAAGATTGATGGCAATTGGTTGTGGCACAAGAGATTTTGTCATGTCGACATTGGTGACATTGTGAAGATAAGCACTACAAGAGCAGTTAGAGATCTTCCTAAGCTATTAAAGTCTGCTAATGTGATGTGTAAGTTTACTAAATCTACTTTCAACAGTAAGAATTATTCTTCAAGTGGATTGCTAGATTTGGTGCATATTGACTTATGTGTTCCTGCATGAACTAGCAGATATTATGGGGACAGGTATTTCATTTTGTTCATTGATGATTATTCTAGAATGATGTGGGTTACATTTTTAAAGAGAAATCTGAAGTCTTTGACAAATTTAAGATTTTTAAAGCTATGGTTGAGACTGAGACAAGTATGAAGTTGAAATGTTTGTGATCGGACAGAGGTGGAGAGTTTGCATTCACTAAGTTTAACACTTTTTGTAAAGAGCATGGATTAAAGAGACAAATGTTTGATGCGCGAACCCCATAACAAAACGACATTACAGAGAGAAGAAATAGAACTACCCTAGACACTGCAAGAACTATGATGATTGAAGGAGATGTACCATAGATCTATTGGAGAGAAGTAGTTAGCACTATTGTTTATACATTGAATGGAGTTCAAATCAAGCAAGGCACTGGTAAAGCACCTTATGAACTTTGGTATGGTCATGTTCCTACAGTGAAATAATTTAGAATTTTTGGAAGCAAATGTTATATCAGAAGATATGAAGATTTAGGAAAATTTGATCCTAGATGTGATGAAGGAATATTTCTTGGTTATTCTACAAAAAGCAAAGCATACAAGTGTTATAACAAAAGGGTGAAGAAGGTAATTGAAAGTGTAAATGTCAAAGTGGGTGAGAATTATTAGAAACAAATCGGATCTTGCAGATATGAATCAAATGATGAAGAAGGAAATCAGATTGTGCAAGCATGGAATCAGAATCAAAATGGTTCGATATAACAAAATAGAGTTGTAAATGAGGAAGAAGTGGAAACACAAGAGTCTGCTACAAAGACTCCAAGGTAATGTAAAGTTAAATCATTCAAAAAAATAGATTATTGATGATAAGACTCATGGTGTTTAGATTAGAGGAAGAATTGCTAGGAATGAAATTTGTTTGATTTCTAAGATTGAACCTAAAGATGTTGATGACAAAGATGAAAGTTGGGTTAAAGCGATGGAAGAAGTGTTGGAACATATTGAGAAGAATAAGACATTGATTCTTGTTCCCAGACCTAGAGACAAAAATGTGATCGATACTAAATGGGTATTCAGAAACAAATTGAATGAAGAAGGTGAAGTCATTCGGAATAAAGCCAAACTTATTTGCAAGGGATACTCACAGATGGAAGGTATTGATTTTGAGGAGACCTTTGCACATGTTGCTAGAATTGAAGTTGTTAGGATGTTTCTTGTGTATGCTACTTAGAAAGATTTTAAGGTATATCAAATGGATGTTAAGTCTGTAGCTTTGAATGGAGAGTTGGAAAAGGAAGTCTACATTGAGCAGCCTGACGGTTTTCCTTTGACCGATAAAGATGACATGGTTTGCAGATTGAAGAAAGCATTATATGGATTGAAACAAACACCTAGAGCCTAGTATGCAAAGTTAGATAAATATTTATCGAGGCTTGGTTTCAGTAAAGGTACTGTTGATAGCAACTTATACTTCAAAGTTGATCATGATAATATTTTGATTGTTGAAGTCTTTGTGGATGATATTATTTTTGGTGGAAATGACAAGCTGAGTAAGGAATTTTTTTATGAGATGCAAAAAGAGTTTGAAATGTCCATGACAGGTGAGATGAAATTTTTTCTTGGTCTACAGATTACACAAACTGATAAAGTTATTTTCATATCTCAGTCCAAGTATGTGAAGGAATTGTTGAAGAAACTTTTATGGATGATTCAAAACTTATTGGTACTCCTATGATTACTGGTTGCAAATTGACAAAGGATGATGATTCACCTAAAGAAAATCAAACAAGATACAAATCAATGATCAGTGGGTTATTGTACTTGATAAAGATACAAATCAATGATCAGTGGGTTATTGTACTTGATACAAACTAGACCAAATATTATGAATGTTGTTTGCATTGTTGCAAGATTTCAAGCAAAACTGAAGGAATCAAATGTCGTTGCTCTTAAGCGGATATTCAGATATTTGAAAGGGACAGATGTTTATGACTTATGGTATGAAAAGGGTGATGATTTTACATTGAGTGCATTTACTTATGCAAATTGGGCAGGTAATGTGGATGACAGAAAAAACACAGGTGGTGGAGCGTTCTTTTTGGGAAAAAGGTTAGTTTCATGGGCAAGTAAAAAGAAAAATTGTATTTCACAATCTATTGTTGAAGTCGAATATGTTGTTAATTGTACACAAGTGATATGGATGAAGCAAATGTTGAAAGATATCAGAGTATATATTGATGAGTCTATTGTTATTCATTATGACGATTCAAGTGCTATCAATATTTCAAGGAACCTTGTGTTATATTCAAAGACAAAGCATATTTCTATCAAATATCATTTTCTTAAGAGACAAGGTCAGTGAGAAAAAAGTTAGATTGGAATATTTATTTACAAAAAAAGCAGATTGCGGATATTTTCATGAAGCCCTTGCCAAAGGATACTTTTGAGTATCTCTAAGGTATAATCTTGGGGTGATTGCCTCTCCTGATCAGAGCTAGAGATGCATTAAATTTGCATCAATCTAGTGTACTTACAGAGATCATTATTATTTTGGATTGATGTATTTGGTGGTTACTACTCAGGGGGAGTAGTTAGCTTGATGAGTCAGATTTTGGCCTCTATGACTTAGTGCATACATGTGCCTTTGTCATTTACGTCAAAGGGGGAGAGATAGTAATGTGACAAACAAGTATGAGAGAAAGGGAGAGAGAGTCATATATTAGAGGGAGAGATTGTTTACTGATCGAGAAGGTTTGTTAGAGAGACTTTGAAAGATATTGCTAGTAGTGTTGTTGATATGGTTTCTTTGTGCATTGATTTGATTTTTCACATCATATGTTGTCATCAATGTCAAAGGAGGGGATTGTTGGATATTGTGCATATATGTGCTGGCATTGATGTTTTGTCATTGATGTCAACATATTCCTATTGTTGGTGGCAGTGTTCTTGTGTGTTCCTGAGATGTTCAGTGAGAAGATTACTTTGGTGTGGCTATTGTATTGAATATCAGATGTTGCAAATATACATATGGTTTCATCGTTGTCTGTAGTTGATCTATGTCAACTTACAGAGGTTTGCATGATGATTTGAGTGAGTTGTGAAGGATTTACCAAATATCGGTATTTTAGTTGTTCAGGAAGAGACAATGTTTCAGTTGTTGGAACAGTGTGGATCGATTATGCAATATTCTTGGTTGTTAACCTGGTGGTGAGTTCAAGACATGGATGTGTGTCCTCAACTTGAGTAGTTCATAATTTGGATGTTGGCAAGCTATTTTTCTTTAATGGCAGTGGTTGTTGATTAGTGTTCCTGATGAACAGTGCAGAGATGAGTATGAATCCTGAGACAGAGATGTTCCTATTGATGTTGTAGCATTTCATGTTGTTTGTTGATGTTTCTAGATCGTGTCCTATTTGTGTTGGATTGCATTGGGTTATGTGATCGAATTTGGTGAATTTCATGTGGCGTGTTCTTATTTGTTCTTGGCCGACTTGGTGGCGTAGCGTGTTGCGAAGGATCGCGGCGTGATTTATGGATCTGGAATGTGTTCGAGGATGTTATTGATCATTGTTATGTCTTAGTCAACATTCAATGGATCACATTGTGTATTGAGTTGTAATGAATTAATATTTTGTAATTAGGTCCCTGGTCGACCTAATTGAAATAAAGTCGATGTAATGTATAAAAGATGTAAGAGTGAATGTGAAGAGGTATGAGTGGAATCTACAATTGAGGGAGAGATTTGATGCCCTTCATTGGAACTGTATTGGCATAATCAAATATGCATTCAGTCAATTCGCCAGATATGGATTGTTGTCCATTATGAATTGTAATCACAAATTGTTTTAAGGTAGTGAGCCTTCTTGGGGTTGAAGCCCTTGTATTTGAACAGTGAGTTCTAGGCAGTGTGCCTAAATGCATGTGTATTCCCCTTTGTTATACTCCTAACAAGGTATAGTGTTTTTAACAAAATGCATTCATCTTGTGGGTTTGATTCCCACCGCAGTTTTTCCTTTAACTGGGTTTCCATGTCAAAAATCTTGGTGTTATGTGTTGATTATTGTATTATAATCTTGCATTCAGATTTGAGATTAGATTTACAAGTTGGTTAATGGTTTGGAGTTTTGGATCACAACTGATTCACCCCCCCACCCAGTTGTGTTTGTTGCCTTAATTCTAACAATAGAGACCTTCCTAAAGCTCATATTTAATAAAATTCAAGGCAGTGGGAGGAGAGGGGAGAGGTGCTCAAGTGTTCCAACTACTAATTTAGATACGTAGTATTTATTTGATAGCTTATGGTTGGAAGATCTGATCTTATGGCTGGAAGATTTGATTTTCCAAGGATTGGATTTTTTACTGTTATGTCTGCATTGCAAGTAGTAGACAATTTTCCGTAGTGATTTCCCTCAAACATATTTTCTAGCAAAATTTACCAGCAATGACAAAAATTTAAAATGTTAATCACATGAAAAAAAAAATTGAAACATCAGCTAACTAAATATAGCCTATCAGCTAATTATGCATTTTCAAGTATTTATTATATATTCTTAAATATTATAAAGATAAGCACTTATGACATGCTTAACACTAACATAATATTAGTAAATATACCAACCCCTCGTAATTAGGATGAAGAGGTATGTAACTACATAGTTAAAACTTATCAGAAAAAGAGCTCTCTCCTGTATCATCATACCATTTATTTTAGAATTCATGTATTATTTCACTAATAGAGGTCTCCCCTCGTGATCTATTATATTTTTTATTTTTGCATTTATTTTCAATAAATATCAGAAGATTAGTTGCAAGAAAAACACAATATTTACAAGCGTAACTGGCTTCAACACAAGGCTTCAAACCTCTATTAAAACCAGACCCTCCCACGACAAATCTCATAATAAAACATGGATCAGATCAAAAGGCATTCACAACAAATGAACACATAAATCAGAACAAAACACGTTCAAGTCATGAATTTCTTTATAATATGTTAAATATATATACTATAAGTATGTGTATACACCTTTGTATGTGGGTTGGCTACAGTGAGGCTATGTATTTTGTTGGAGCTAGTAATTTTTATAACAATAGCATTAGAAATAGTGAGTCGGATGTAGTGGGGATCTATACCACCGTATTTTGCTGGAGCTAGTAACTTTACAACAATGGCATTGGAAATAGTGGGTTAAGTGCAGTGGAGAAAGAAACTTCATACACCACTGTATTTTGTTGAAGCTAGTCATTGGAAATAGTAAGTGGTGGGGAATAAAACCTCTTCACCTCTGTATTTTGTCGGTGCTAGTAATTTTTACGACAATCACATCGGAAATAGTCAAGATCAGTGAACTCGTATACCAGATTGACAAGACCTTAAACTGCAATTCTATATGGAAAAAAAAAGACAGCAATTTTTTTATTCATATTTTACAGCATGATTAGAGAATGAAATCGTGTCTAGCTTGCTTCTACGATCCATGAAGCACATTCTTTAAGAAGAGAAAATTGGTGGAACACTGCAATGTTCAGGAAGACCTGCATTTTACAAAGAAATCCAACTGGATCATCTGTACAAAGGAAAGAACCTGCACAACTGCATTGATCAGCAAGATGGGATGACTTGATTTGATGGCACTTTGAGCATACAAGATCCTGTACATGGTATAGGCGCTCCCTCTGCCGAATAATTTGGATAAGTGCATTTTCAATCCATTCTTTGTTGTAAGGCTGACCACATTGCGGTACAGAACATCGCCAATCATGCTCCAGCAATGCAGCATCACGGCACAGATCCAAATCCCTGCAGTCATTACAATAACTGTAACACGAACACAGAACACTTTCATGAGTAACGATAGTACTACCAACAATCGAAATGAAAATAAGAGGAATATTTTCTACACTGCACCACTTTAATTGAGTTGATATTAATGGAGAAGCTTTAAAACATAAGATAACCTAACTACACGGCAATTGAAGCATGCTCTTTTTACTCTTTATCATACAGTACCATCAATAGAAGTGCTTGCAATGATTAGATGATTTGCTACCCAGAAGGAGCACTGCAGAAGAAGAAATAGAATTCACCCACAAAACAACCCATATACCATATGATTGGACTCTTACCATCTTTTCTATGATATGATTCATGTGTATACTGACTTCCCAGATTTAGGCGTTTGTGTTTACCACTGATTTGTTTTTGTTTTATTGCTTCCCAGTGTAAGTGTGACGCTATTTTATGTCTTTCTTGATTGGCTGTTGTAAGTTGCTGTACTCTTTTTTTTAATTATTATCAAAGCTTTTGTCGGGACGCTTAGAATCAAACCAATGAAGTGCTCAATCGCCTAGGTCACTGTAATAGAAAAGAAGGAATTGTTTCGAATTTCAATCACTCAATCCACCAACCAATAATTTTTATGCTTTTTTAACAGTTTATTGCTATTGATCAGCAAATCGAAATGGTGAGCAATCCAGTTACATGTACATTCTCAAATAACAGACTTACAAATTCACCTACTTTTTTCTAGTTTATTTAGCTTCGAAGAAGGAAATGTTGATCTTTTATAAACAAACCTAGTATTTCAGAACACCGCTGAGTATGCAAAACCACTGGACTGGGCACATAACTCTGCATGCCAAATATGCGTTTACACGGATAAGTGCCAGTAGTTAGCTAGAAATACATAAGTATATAATGCTTTATGGGCATGTTCAATCTTTTAGCCCCTAAAGAACCCATATCCTTCAGCAAACGTTGTTCCTATGGATTACAAAGGTGTTTCATGCCATGCAAATGGTTCTACCATAGTTGGCCTACTCGGCGACTGAGTCAAACTCTCAGCGACTTTTAGCCAGTTTAACTCGTCAAGTTTCGGGCAAAAACTTGCCAAATTTTTTAAGAGTTTTTGTCAGAAATTCGAGGAGCCCGCGTTAAAAACTCGCTTTTCGCAGAAGAAAGGGCCGCACATCAAGAGAAGACCATTTTACATCAAAAACGCCTCTCTTTTTGTTCTCCGAGGGGGAAGACGAATCCTTCCAAACAGTAAATATATCATTTGCAACAAATTTTCATAAAGAAGATAAGATCGAAAGAGGTTTTTTATTATTATTATTTATTTTGAAGGTAAATTGGAAGAACAATTAGGTTTTTATTTCTCTTTATCATTTTTTTATTTTTTTTATTTTTTTTAAGTTTTAAACATTTTACTTCTATATGGTTGCATCTAGGTTAAAAAATATCATCAATGATAAAATTAAGCAGTATTCAGATATAATTTTCACAAAATAAGATTCATTGCCATTTTTTCTTCGATGTTTTCACTATTTTCACTGTTATTTCATATCCAACTTATATTTTTATTTTAATTTTTAAATAAAATATTTACAATATTTAGATTAGATTAAATATTTACTGATTTAAACTAATTTATATACTTATTTTAACAATTATGTTAAAAAATTTTGTACTTAAAATTTATATATTGTGTTTTCACTTTGTATATGTAGGCTGAATACTTCATAAAAAGGCAAATAGAGAAGTTTTTGCATCAAGTTCAACCTCAGGCTCCACCCCGCTAATACCATTTGTAGGCACTTGTCGTGCAGGAGTTAGAGACCCTGCTTGGAAATATGTTTATCAAGGACAGGAACTTAGATCAACTTATTGCATTAAATGTCAAAAGACGGATGAATGCCCTACTTTCAGCCACAGAAGAGAAAATTCCAAAAAGAGAGGGCAAAGGCAATCATGGCAGCATCCATAGCCATTGCTCAAGGTGCTCCACTCCAACTAGAATCAAATGAAGATACAAGTCTAGGCATAGTGGGCTATTTTCCTGGTCCATGCATCCAAAACAAATCCACCACCACCTCCACTTCATCTACTTGTAGAAGAATGCCAATAGCAACACTTACACGTACACCACATAGTTTTTTTTGTACCCAAAAACACAGCTGAAATACAATCATCATTGGAAACTGTTGAGTAGAACAAAGAGTTCATGAGCATGAGAATATTGCATGTACTAATTTTTGGTACTTCAACAACATTCCTTTCAATGTGGCAACTAGTCCTTATTGGGACAATTCGGTTACTGCATAAACAGATGCAGGATAAGATTACAAGCAGTGTACCCCGAGGACGCGTCCCCGCCAAAATCCCCAACGTCCCTGAGACGGGGACGCACCCGGGATGGGGGACGTTGTTCCCGCATTCCTGGCGGCGCCACCCATCGATGGCCATTTTGTCGGGGACGTGGGGACGTCCCGACGTCCCCCTTTGGAGACAGGGGACGCAAAAAAGTCCCTGAAGTAGACAGGGGATGCAAAAACGTCCCTCGACCCCTCCACGGGCGTCCCTTGTCAAGGCACAAAAAAAAAGTGATTTAAAAAAAAACATTATTTTATTGTTTTATTGGCTCTTTTTAAACCCTAAGCCATGTGGGGCCCATGTCTTGTGCTAAAATGATAGAAAACATTATGGGGTTTCATTTGCATTCATTTTATGGTTTTTTTGTGTTTGCAACAGCAACAAGAAGAAGAGTGAAGAGCTGATAAAAGAGTGCTTGTAAGAGTGAAAAGAGTGATTGCAAGTCAAAGAGGAGTGACAAGGAGCAAGAAGAAGAGGAGGAAGACTCATCACCTTGTTCAAAAGATTTTTCAAGCAAAAGGTAGGGTTCCTCACTAATTTTTTATTTTATTTTCTGATTTTCAAATGAATGCATTGTTCATTGTTTTGAGCTTTATATTTCTTGTTGTTTCATTTTGGTATATTTATTTGAATTCCATTTCTAGATTCAAGTAGATTCTTGTTGTTTAATTTCAAATATTCTTGTTGCTTAAATTTTAATTTAAAATTTTGTTGTTTTAAAGAAGGGTACAGGCTGAAAGTTGAAACCATGTTGATGTATTTATTGATTTTGTTTTCATTTGGTGAAACGCAGTGTGTAAATGAGCTCCCACAGTCATGAAACAAGTCAAAGTGTTGATGAGATGGAATTGGAAACTCATTCTCATAGTGATAGTAGCCAAGAATATTATGAACTTGAGCATGATGATGACACCAATGAGGGGGATGAGAATGAGCAAACTGAATCTCAATCCACATGATAATTGGCCACCTGGTCCACCATCTACTAATAGCCCCTCCACACTTTTGGCAAAGTGGGCTAAGGGTAAATATGGTCCTAAATCTCCTCTTAGAGAGTTTGCAACAAGGATAACTGTTCGAACACAATCAGGTGGTGGCATAAGAAAGTGAAAATGCAACATTTGTGGTACAGATTGGTTTGGTATCATCACTAGAATGAATGCACACTTCCTCTTTTGGACAGGAAAAGGTGTAGAAGCATGTGAGTTTTTGAAGCTCACTAAAAATTTGCATTATAGAATTGAATTCAGCAAGCTTTGGGGTATTCCAGATGACTTGGGAATTGCAATGACTACTACCTCATCTGGTAGGCAACAGATTCAGAGTATTCAGCAGTTACATGAGAAGCAATTACAGAGGAGTCCACATATTCCTACTCCTAGATCACAGCCGAGGGCAACATCATTGACAGGGGCAGCCTCGGGACCTTCTTCCACTTTTAGTGTTGTGGCTGAAGCACAACCCGGCAAGGGGAAACGAAAGGTGGCAGCTGAAAGTAACCCCATAGCAGATTTATTTAATGTGCGCTTAAAAGAGGAGATAGAGGAATCCATTGGTAGATTCTTTTTTTTCCAATGGCATACCACTTCATGTAGCTTGATCTCCTTATTATAAGAAGATGATGCAATTGGTTGCTAAAAGGGGAGGACCATCATTTGTGCCGCCAGGTGAGCACAAATTGAGGATCACAATCTTGGATAAAGAGTATGCCAAGAACAGTACAACGATGGAGACCATGAGGGAGTGTTGGGAAGAGTTTGGATGAGGCATTCTCATGGATGGGTAGACGGACATTAGGAACCGTCCACTCATCAATATCATAGTTACATGCTCAAAGGGCCCATTCTTTCTCAGGGCAATTGATTGTTCAGGGCATCGAAAGGATGCTGATTTTCAATTTGACATCCTTTGGACAGCTATTGAGGAGATTGGGCCACAAAATGTGGTCCAAGTAGTGACAGATGCAGCCCTTGTGTAGAGTTGCAGGGAGGCTTATTGAGGCAGCATATAGACATGTTTGGTGGACTCCATGTTGTGTGCATGCCATGAACAATGCACTCGAGGACATGGGGAAGATTGACTGGATTAAGGGAGTGGTCAACGATGCTGGAGATGTGCAGATGTATATCTGCAACCACCACACTTCACATGCACTCTTCAGGAGCTTCGTGAAGGAGTTCTTGAAACCAGTTGAGACCAGATATGCATCCTATTTCATTTTTTTGGAGAGAATGCTTGAGTTGTAGGAGTCACTGCAACTCATGGTTATGACGAATGAGTGGAATCGATGGGATAGGTCCAGGACAGAGTAGGGGAGGAGGGTGAAGGAGATAGTGAAGAGATGTATTTTGGAGTGATGCAAAATATAGTCTCTATCATCAGTCCAGTTTTCCAGGTCATCAGATATGGGGATGGCTAGGCAAGATGGGGATGCACCTAGCCTTGGAGAGGTGTACGAGTGCGTTGATTCTATGCTTGGCCAGATGAGGGCAGTTGTGCGAGAGAGGGACCCCACTTTGGCATTCTACAATGAGCACATTCGGTCTATTATTCAGCGCATATGGGACAGCCTAAACACTCGCTTACACATGGCTGCTTATGCATTGAATCCGAAGTGGTATATGGCTAGGCCTGGCAGAGTTCATCGATTAAGGATGATGAGGTGATTCATATCATACTAATTGTAATCATCTTTATGTCTTATACATCTTTTCATAACTAGCATCTTCTATTTGTCAATAATTTGAATTTTTAATTTTTTCAGGTGAAGGGTTCTTCAGGTGCATTGATAGGATGTATGACTCTGAGACTACTGGGATAATTCGCATTGATTGGACCAAATTTGCTACTCTTAAGGGTTATAAGGTTGCGGCAAAGGCAGACATAAAAACTATGGCACAGCAGGATCCACTTTTGTGGTGGACTTGTCATGGACCGAAATCAATGACTACCACACTGCCATTCGTTTCTTGTCTCAGGTTTCTAGTTCTTCAACTTCTGAGAGGAACTGGTCTACATATAGCTTCATCCACTCTCTGAAGAGGAACAGACTTACCTCTCAGAGAGCAGAGAAGCTAGTCACTGTACATAGTGCCTTGTGTATCACTGACCGCAAGACAAGTGTGTACAAGGAGAGCCCAACAGCACAATGGGATATAGAGCCAGAGGAGCCATCACAGATTGATGAGGATGAGGATGCTTTAGATGCAGGGCTGGTTGGTGTTCATTTCACGGCTCTTGACCTTGGAGAGTTTGATAGTTTCGGTGATGACGAGTTTGCCGACCTCACGAGGGATGACTAGAGGCCTCCTTCACTACATTTTGGGCCTTCGCATTTTGATTTTGTAGCTTGTACTGGTTTTGATATTCATGTCATGCTACTCAATGTAATCATCCTTATGATTACTATTAGATACTCATAATTTTGATACTCGTAGAACTCTTCCATTTGTTGATTCGACTATTTATAATTATAATTCTATTGTTCAAACTTCAATGTTCTATGTTCCATGTTCAATGTTCAAACTTCAATGCAATGTAGTTTTTAGTTTTACTTTTACTAATTCTAATTTAGTTTTATTATTTCACAGTTACTGACAATTGTTTTAAACTTTTACATCTTGATCTTTATGTCTTAGACTCTTATATTGTTATACATTTTTTTCATAGCTAGCATTTTAAGTACCACATGTATAGTATATAGTATATACACCCCCTCCCCCCCCCCTCGGTCCCCCACCGCCATCCCCCCGCCGTCCCCAAATTAAGGCCCCTTTGTCCCCCCTGCCCAGAAACCTGTCCCCCCATCCCGACAACACCCCATCCCCCAAGGTGGTGTAACTATGGCTACAAGGTATTTTCCCACAAAGACTTGAATGAGAGGTTAGTTAAATCAAAATTTATGCTACTTTATACTTGGGTAAGTTTTGTTGAACTTTACGCAATATTTTTGTTCTTTAATTTATACTTGTGTTCCACAGGGACGCGTCCCCTGCCTTGGAACCCCTGTTCCCATCCTAGGTACAAAACAGGGACACGGGGACGAGATTTCAATGTCCCCTAACCGTTCCCTTTTCGGTCCCAAGTCAGGGACGTTTTGGAAACTCCAAAAAGATAAGGTTCCAAAATAGGGGACGAATTTGGGTACCGGGGACGGTTAGGGGACAGCCTGGCCCGGCCCGACCGTCTTCGGTACCCAAATTCGTCCCCTATTTTCCAGCTTTAAAAAAATGGCCGCAAGTCATAAAAAGTACATTTTTTTAATTTTTTTGGTTATGGGCGGGCCCCACAAGGACTCTAATATCAAATAAAAAATACTAAACCCTATTTTGGATGCTAAAAAGCCTAACTCTCTTTCATTTCTTCATTTCATTCATTCTTGCCAAGAAGAAGAAGAAAGAGAAGCAACAACAAAGCTTTCATTTTTGAGTTGCAAGAGGAGGGTTTGGCATATATCATTTGCAGATACATTATTGATTTTGATTATTAAGGACATTTGTTTATGGAGTTGAAATTCTATGTTATCGTTTGTTGTTTAGTATTTTAGTTGGACTTTTCTTTATGTCATTTCATGCATGAAACTTGGAGCCTTTGGCCATTTTTGCTATATGCACGCCATAGTTTTACAATGAAAGTATTTGAACTTTGTTAATTTGCTATGTATTCATTGTATTGAGCTTCCAAAATGTCTATGGTGAATGGTTTATCAATGTTATGATATGCATATTTGAATTCTCTCTATATATAAAAAATCCCCTATTTTTTTAATAGTCGTCCCCTAAAAATTGGTTCTGAACTGTACCCGTACCGAAAACACATCCCCGTCCCCGAAACTCCGTGGAGCATAGATTTATACTAATTTATGTTGAATTGAGGCTGTTTTTTGTTTAAAATTTAAAATTGGATACATATTTTCCCTTTGTACTTGTAGGTTGCTCATGAATGCAATTGATAGTGCAAGGGTAATAGTGGAAGAACAAAAAAATGGAATGCAAAGAATATGACTGCCCTTTTCTTTCTGAAAGATGAACAAATGGAGGAAATCACACCATTATTATTTTTTGGTAGCTTCCAAAGGTGAGTTTGTTTTTTTTGAAATTGATGGATGGATCCAACAAAGTCGAATATACAAAAACATTGTCTCTAATTTTGGAGGAAGTTGTCATGGAGGTGGACATAGAAAATGTGGTGCAAATCATAATTGATAATGCAACAGCATATGTAGTGGCTAAGAGAATCCTCCAAGACAAAACATAATTGATAATGCAACAGCATATGTAGTGGCTAAGAGAATCCTCCAAGACAAAACAAGGACATTTTTTTTTGTCACCTTGTACAACACATTGTCTTGACCTTCTTTTTGAGAACATGGTCAAATTTGATTGGGTGATACTGGTTGTAGATGAAACAAGGAGCACCAAAAAAATTATCTGCAATCACTCTTGTGTTTTTCATTTGATAGGACATCATGCCCAAGGAAAAGAGTTGGAAAGATCAATCACAATATTTTTAATGGTATTCTTAACATTGCAAAGCATTATTGGTTCACTGATGACTTTAAAACAAATGTTTGAGTCAAGCATGGCTAGACTCATTCAAAGAAGCCTGAAAGAGAAAGGGTTCCAAACATCTTTGACAAACTTTTTGCACAAAGAGCTAGAGAGATTGTGAAGGGAACTTCAAAAAATTGAATTTGAGCTCATTGAATATTTAAATTTTTTAAATTTGAATTTTTCATTATAAATTTGTAACTTTAAGCATTTTATATTTTTGAAATTGTAGGTGTCGGAGCCCTTGGCCAAAATTCTTTGTTTCAGAGATGTGGATCAAAACCCAATGAGGTATATTGAGGAGTTCATGGATGGTGCCAAAAGAGTATCAAAAATTATTATAAGGGGGAATGCCTCAAATTTGATCCCATATGGGAGATTATTGATAGGTGGAACAATCAACTCCACGAACCCATCCATGCAGTAGGGTATTCTCTCAACCCCCAATTTTTCTATTCAATTGCCTTCTCAAATTTCAATGGAGAGGGTATAGAGGGCCTCATTACATGCATTGAAAGGACACTGCAAGTTGAGGTGAGAGACCTCATCATAGATGAATTGCAAAGTTACAGGAAGTTAAGGGTAGGTTGTTCTCTTCTAAGCTAGCTAAGTGAGGAAGATCCACCCAAACGCAAGGTATAAAGTTATAAAACTTGCAAGTTTAGACCTATTGATTATTTGATGAAAAATATCATGATTTTTGTTTCTAACAATTCAATATCTTATTTTGTAGAGTCGTGGTGAACAAATTGGGGTGGAAATACCCCAAATCTCCAAAAAATTGTCCTCTGCATCTTATGCCAACCTTGTAGTGCATGTAGCTATAATTGCAATTGCAGCTTGTTTGACGCCATCCACATGAAGAAGAACAAACTAGCTCAAAAATGCCTTCATGACCTTCTCTTTGTGTAATACAATCTTCGGTCACGTACAAGAAAGGTAGAGTTAATATCAAATCATCCAATTGATTTTGATGAGATTTCCCTTCTAGTGATTGGACAGGGCTGGATGAGCAGCCTCCATTATTTATCGAGGATGAGATCCTTTATTTGGAGAGGGAGGCATTGAAGGAGGTGAGTGCAGCAAGAGATTTGAGGATTGGGTGGCATTGATTAAGCTGAGGAGTCATTGTCACCAACATCTACATCTAGGATGGAGGTTGTGCCATAGCCTATCATGTCAAGCGAGGTGGAGGAGCCACATTAGAGTCCAAGGAATTGACCCTCTAGTTCTACCTCTCCCCTAGTTTTAGTACATCAAGGAAGAGGAAGATATAAAATGTTCTATTTACTTTTAGTTTTGCAAAAACAGTTTACTATCTTCATTTTGTTTCAGTCATCAGACATCAGCAATCCACATGAAGATGTAATTTTGTACTCAATTTGCATTCAAGTCAATCAAATATAGTAGAAATCACAATTGTACTCGTTTAAGGATTCATTGGATGCATCTTTCATTGAATTTTGTAAAAATAAAATGTGTTTCTAATGAAATTTATGCAATTTTTAAGTAGTTGATTTTTTGCCAAATTTTCACCAAGTCAAGTTTTTTGGGCCTGGTGATTTTTTGCTGAGTCTGAGTTTTCCAGACTATGGGTTGTACCTTACACCTGCTTATATGGCATTTGGCTGTTGCAATAATTGGCCAAATGGCCTTATCTTTGTATCTATAGTCTATAATATAATTTATTGAAAGGACTGCCATCTAAGATTATTATTAACATCTCTTCATTATCGGTGACCTTTTAGTCTTTAAAGCATCCTCCGTTCTGCCATTTTCAGTTAACTTGTTGATAGTTTCAGTTCTTTTGTAATATAGTGGATAAAGTGGCAGAAAAACAGTAGGACTAGTCCTTCAGAGTAACCTCATATTTTTAAAATAAAGCCACAAATTTTCAACTTTGTACAAATATCAGATCAGAACTCCATTTAAATAGCTAAAAACGTAAAAAAATTATTAGGTAACTTTCAAGAAACAATAATAGAAACTGAAACAGCTACCAGCTTGACAGAATAAATATTAAATGTCTCTAAGGATTTAATGTCTTTACCTGCAAATAACATTAGGAAGCGTGAAGGACAAACAAGGATCTCGAAATTCTGCCTCTGTAGAAAATTCTTTTACATGGACCAACTTAAGAAGATTTTTGCGCATGACCTGGCCCAAAAGAAAGAGTTCTGAATGATTAATCTTTATGTAATGAATTTCTGAATATGCATCTAGTTATTCCATTCAACTCTACCAATCAAATTAACCCGGATGCTCATTTACTTCCATGATAAAATGGCTGTATAATCACTTTATAATTTTCATATAAAGTTATATGAGTTCGGAATCATCAATAAGTCAATAAACTTTTGATTATCTACAGCAATCCTGTACAGGATTTCAAGATGTAGACAGCCCTCACTGAACAAGATTACTACCTATGAATAGAAACATTGCCCTGAAAGAATTGAATTATCCTCATCATAATGACATTGTTCAGTCTTAGTCGTTTCTCTACAATGATGTTGATCCTCAACTGAAGTTTAGTTAACATGCAACCTAGAAGACACACTTTGCCAGAAATCATTAATTATTCCATTTTCTTTGCTATATTGTACATATTTCACCCACTTTCAAAAATTATCGCATTTGAATTCTTTTATAGACAGACTGACAAAAATATCAAAATAAAAAGAAGAATTTAGTAGGAAACAAGAACTAATTTTGTTAATTTCTCTGGTGACTAGACTACTAGCATTCCCCCAAATCATAGCTTGATCAGCATTGCACCAAACAAAAAATACAAATGAATTAAAGGGGTTTTGGATGTAGATAAATACCAAAACATCATGTTGAACACGGTGATCAAGAGCGAGAACAGCAGAAACATGCTTGATGAATTCCAACGCACTATCACCCATCGGTAGGTAAGATCCTGCCAGTTTTGGGAACTCATGGGAAATAGCTTCTGCAGTAGCATCTTCTCTTCTTCCTTTAGCAGTAATGTGACGCTGTGTGTCACGGACAATTCTGAGAAGCTTGTCTGTGAAGTATGAAGCAATCTGCAAGAATAATGAAAATCTTTACTATACAATCAACTTCTCTACCATCCCCTTGGTATTATCTGGTGTGCCTTGATTTTCTTATTTAAAATTATAATGAAAATATGAGTTGATAAGATAGAACATGAGAAACAATTTTACATCAGGTACCTGTTCCTTGAGGAATGACACTTCCTCTGATTCAACATCAGCTGCTGCTGCAACTGTAACAGATGGTGTGCAGAAACTTCCATCCCTTGCAGCAGCACGCAATGCAGCCTGTTCTTGTGAATGCTTCCATGGAAGGTATATAAACTCAGAAACTATGACAACAAAATAATCCTGCATACAAGAAGCAATGTGTTTTACAATCTTGTCGTACACTGTGACATAACATCAATGGACAGAGGTGCGATTATTAATCAATCTACAATTTTTGAAAATAATAATTCAAATAACTTAAAGACCTTTTAGAAAGGGAGTTCCAGATACTAGGCTAGAAGTATATTATTTCTAACAAGGAGACTGCTAGAAATCCATTTTTGTTAATAATAATCAAGAAACACAACAATATAACACAGGATGCCTCCAAGGAAATTTGATTAAAAAGTTTTCGACACGTGCAATCCAGAAACCAGGAAATTAGAACATGAAATAAATCAATAGTGATTATCAGATTATACCATACAGCGGAAACCTTATGTATTGGAGAAAGGGTCATTTTGAAATAACAAAGAAAAATCAATCCTATTTCAGAATTTCTATACACTGATCCATGCACAGATCAAATTTCATTTTGAATTTCTACATATTACAGTGCAGGATGGAGAACGTGGATAGGAATTTGCAAAGCTTCAAATATTCTGAGAATGCAATTTGCATTTGATCGTGTGGAGGTTTGAGTAACAGCTGTGTATTAAAAATGTCACACACATCCTTGAAGTTTTCCAAAAGTTGAGACATAAAAATTGACAGTCTGAACTTATAAGCTATCAGTTCAAGTTTGGGTTTGCCATACAGCAAACAAATCTGGGCTTGGGTTGATATTGCGTACATCCATACAAAAAAAATCATAAATACATATGTAGTTGCAGCCTAAAAACAGGAATTAAGTTCATAATACCACATAATATGCATATAATAAACAAAACCACCATAAAAATAAAAAGTACTATGTGGACATTAAAAAACCCTGTAAAATTTTTTAAAAAGTACTATTTGGATATCAATTTGTCACACTTAAATGCCATGATAGATATTCATTGTTCAACATTAAAATAATAAGATCGACAGTCATTGTCATATGGATCTTCTTAAAGATCATCGTCATCACTGACATTACATGTAGGCATATAAGAAGAACCATGAGGAGTCTCACTGACACTCACATTAAAAGTGTGTTGGGTATAAGTTCTAACCCCTCGTGAATGAAAAAATTTGGGCAATGGAAGCATCTAAGTCAGCTTGCTTTGGTTATACATCTGACAACTCCATTGGCACATCTTGTAGTTATGTTTTTTTGTGCAATAGTAAGTTGGAATGCACATAAACCAGCAATCCATAGACATGTCCCTGAGACATCACGAAACAGCCCGCACTGCCAACACCAACAAGTAGTAGCCCCCAAATGATACCATCAAAGAGGGGCACATTTCTAGGATGTCCACCCACTTTTTGCCCCTCCTACCCTCAATGGGAATGTTGAGGGGACATTGAGCCATCCACGAGACAGCACAGGTACTTCCACAAGTCTCTCGAACATCCTTGAAATTACAAGTCTTCTCCATAGTTTTTCTATGTCATGATGGCAATTTTGATTTGTGTCAAAGCTTTGAACAAACAAACAACAGGATGGCATGTACAAATGGTTAACCTTGGAAGAACAAGGAATTACTTACATGGTATTGAATGCAAAATAGACTATCAAACCACTTGTTATCATTTATGTTTGCTCATATGCCTACTCTCTTATCTTAACTTAATGAAGTTGTTCAAGTATTTGAAAAGATTCAAAGATGACTATTCATGTCTTCAACTCAATAGCCCTCGTCATTTAAACCAATTAATTTCTCTAGCATAGCTGTTAGTTCTCTAACGAATGAAGGTTTGACTTGGTGTTCAAGAAAAGTGAAAAAAATAGTGATAAAATAATGAAAGATGGTGTACCACTTGACCCCACTAGGAGTCATTGCCCCCAAACCCTCGTGGGGCATTGAACCCTACTAGGGAATCTGCACCCAAACCCCCACTCTAAATAGGTGTTTGAGGGTGGAGATCACAATAATGGTGTTCGAGAAAAATTTAAAAACATGGTTATAAAAATACAAATGATAGTGTGCCCCCTAACCCTACTAGGGGCACTACCCCAAACCCTTATGAGGAGCACTACCCCTCAACTCTACAAGGGGCTTTACCCTCAAACACCCACTCTGATTTTATATAAATACTACGTAAAAAATCCAATGGGGGATTTTGTATCTACAATATCATAAATTGCATACCCTTGAAATTTCATCAATGTTTTGTCTACTTTGTGTCCATCTCCCTTAATATTTTTGTAGGCTCATTTTAGCCCTTGCATCGACCTTTTTCCCTCTCATGGTGATCAAGATTCTTTTCTTGTGGTCATTTCTTGTTGTCGTTTTTGCATCAGCCCTATGTTTTTCTAGTTTCTTGTCGTTTTTTACTGTTAATGTTTTGGCCTTTACGGCAAAGATCAACGCATTGGACAAAGTGGCATTAATAATAATTAATATTATTGATATATTTAATTATGATAAAATTGGTTGGATAATATTAATAAATATAAAAGGTTATATTTATTATTAAGGATTGATTTTAATAATTAAATATGGAGCAAATAATATAAAAGAATATATTATTATGGACCCAAGTCGGCCAACTTGGGAGGCCAAGAGTTGATCTTACTAAGCTCATATATTAGAGCGACTTGGAGAAGGTAAGAAGCAACCAAAAACATAACGTTGCCTTCTTCCTTCAGCAAGATCTTTGGATGAGCAAATGTACTTGAGCAGATTTATAATTGCATACATTCATAGGATTGTCTCCTCTTCTTGTGCAATTTATATCAGACCTATTGGGCAAACTTCATCAGCAAATTAGAGGATCAAATTAGAAGGAAAAGAGCAGATCCAAAGTACAATTTGGAGGCAAATTAAAGGGCAGATTATGAGCGAATAAAAGTAGATATGAGGAACGAATTTGGGACTGCAAAATATCAAACTAGGGCAGCGAGTTTATGGCGAGCTAGATCAAAGGGTGCAAGAGAGTTTGGAGATAAAAGAGCAAATCCAAAGTACAATTTGGAGGCAAATTAAAGGGCAGATTATGAGCGAAAAAAGGCAGATCTGAGGAACGAATTTGGGACTGCTAAATAGCGAACTAGGGCAGCGAGTTTATGGCGAGCTAGATCAAAGGGTGCAAGAGAGTTTGGAGATCGGTTTAGGGCAGACTTGAAGAAGTAATCTTCACACCATTACCTAGCAATTTTGAAGGACAAAATCGGTACTATCCTTCCATTCTTTGTCTACTTTGCATAGTAATTTGTTTCGGTTTTAAAAGACATCTATAGGTTGAATTTTCCTTGCATAAATCTGAAAACTTTAACATTTACCACTAGCGCTTAGAGTTTGCATTTGTGTTGCACTATAAATTGCTTGGACATTAGCACTTAGCGTAGAAATTTGTGCATTACACTAGCATCCTACGACAAACCCAAATATATCCTCCAAGCTTTGGAACTGGAAGGATACAGGGGGGTTGGAAGGCATCTTATCTGCCGCAGAATAGATGCAGAAATGCCGAGCTTTGGGACTGGAAACCAAGAAAACTCTCTTTGGTTTGCTGGTCACGCCAATTGTTCTTTATGGTTGTGAGGTTTGGGGGGGGCAGCATGACAAATTGTGGGTGGAGACAGATAGAGAGAATCCAAAAGCATTTAATTACTAGCAATTTCAAAGTCAAGTCTTCTATGCCCTACGAAATTCTATTAGCGGAGGCGGGTATTTTTCCGATTGAGGCAGCAGCAATAACCCGGTTATTAAGTTATTTAAAAAAAAATGAAAATATGGATAACCAACGTTGGCCCAAAATTGTGATGAAGGAGGGTTTAGTCCGTAGAAAGAAAACTTGGATTAAACAAAACATAAATTGGTTGGGTAGGTGAAACATTAAGTTTCAAGATTGTCCTAATACCAATGTGGAAATAAAGAAGTTTGTCTTAGGTAAATTTCAGACTGCCATGTGGACTAATCACATGGGACGGAAAAAGGAGCACTATATTAAGATGTTCAACCCCAGCCGGGAACATGATGATAAAGCTTACCTAGGGCCAGCTATTAAAGGGAAAGCTGGGATATTATTGGCTCAGTTAAGGTCAGGTTTGCATCATCTCAGGTGCGAGACTGGTAGATGGAAAAGGCCCAAAGAGGAATGGGAAGAGAGAACTTGCAGGTTCTGCAAGACGGGGGCGAATGAGACTGAATGGCACTTTCTCATTGAATGCACAGCATATGATGACATCCGGGCGCAGTACGTTACATACGGACGGCCGACGACATGCAAAGTTTATTTGAGGTGGATAAGGTCAATCGGACTGCCAGTTTGATTGTTAAGATTCACAGCTGGAGAGCGGACATGGAAAAGAAGATGGATTTAGCTTAGGGCTGTGATCTGTGGTCCCTTAGGCCGTTTGGTCTCGTGGACGTTAGTAAAACTCTTCATTCATTCATTCAAGCAAAACCTACTATATCACGTCAACATACTTCAAGAGCAATAAAATCGAATCTATTCTGAAGCAAGGTTGGTCCATGGAGCTATAACTAGCTAATATTATAATCACGATGGCAATAAGTTTGGAAAATAACACATTCCAAACAAAAGAAAACAAAAACCAAAAATAAAGAGATTTTGTTTGTAGAAGAAAAAAATACCAGAACAACTTACTCACAATCCAGAATCTTCATTTGTGATCTCATTGGCAACAAGTGGGCTATTGCACATGCATGGTAGTAGCAATCCAACCACTTTGGAAGTTTTAATATTTATTCTAGTTGTGTAGTGACAAGCAAGAATGAGATTTCATCAAATTTTGATCTATGTTATATTTTCACAATGAGGTAAATTGAGTCTATTTTTGTGTTTCATTATGTTTAGAGGTCAATTTTATGGGCAAGGACGAAAATTCTAGGTTCATTATTCAACCTATGAATATATAAAAAGAAAAGAACAAACATAAAGTTCAGGGATCGAGCTTTGCCCAAGTTTCCCTTAGGTCCTCTAAATCAAACATGTGTTTGCCCGGGTACACTCTGCAACATACCCAAACAAACCTAGGTCTGATTTGCAAAACGATAGTCATTTTCTAAGCCAACTAGTAATATAGCTTTTAATCCAATAATGTGGAATCATAGGAAATATCAAAGCATATAAAGTTTGATCAAATGAGACTAAAAGGGATAGAAATCTAGAAGAAGAAATGATTAAAGTACCCAATTAGAGATGATAAAAATTTTCATTAAAAGACTGTCATCAAAGCTTTGTCAATGATAATCTCATGTTGCATGCTTTCAATTTTTAATAATGTTTTTCAAATCATTTGTGCCACATTTAAGTTGCCATGTACAATAGAACACTCATGTTATTGCATTCTAGCCAGCATAATCGAGAGACACATCTGTCTCTGAGACGTGTCACTGGTTCTTTTCTCGCACCCAAAGACTTTGTTTTAGACCGGAGACTTCACTTCCACATCTTCCACTAGGTTTCTGGTTGTCTCTCATGCATCTCCTTCAAGAAAAGGCAAGTAAAAAGGTTAAAAAAAACAAAAGCACTATTTCCATTATCCATCCAGCATTGAAGCTGCCCTAGAAGACTGAAATGCACCCAAAATACTGCAAAATTTGCCCAACACCAGGTTTGCAAATCATGGCAATCATTTTTTTACATTTATTTTCAAATTTTTAAACCCTGCAATCATGGCATTTGATGAGACCACATTTTTTTGAGGCATTCAGTTCCGAGTTAACCATTAAACAGTTCACATGACTTGTGAATGCTTCCACATTTTGCATAATGCCAACCAGTGCAGTTGTCAGGCTCCCTTGTAAAAAAATTGGTGTCTCCAAGTACCCTTATCTCCTATTTTTGAAAATTAGTCGTACTGGTATCAGTACCAATCTCCAAAGTTTTCGAGTTCACCCGTCTCCTAGTGACCTTGATTCCAACTAGTCACTTTACAACAATACAAACTAACCTACCAAACAAACGACTTGCAATATCCACAGTAGTCACTAATGATCAACTAATAATACATACAGTGATTAAGAAAGGATGAGCATGAATACTTTGGTGAAGACTTAAATGCTTTTATTGGTAATAATAGTTTTGTACACGAGCATCTAAACACTATGCATGTGAGGAACCTTGGCTAGATTGCCTACCAAACCGAGCCCGAATCTGTATCCGGGCCAAATTGGACCCAAACCTGCAGGTCTAAAGGGCCAAAATGATAATACAAATA
>MU224579.1:3509553-3551774 GCA_018584345.1 Thuja plicata
TTGATTTTAACATTAGAAAGCATAAAAAATACTAGTGAAATTCCACCAAATTGTGACAGTACAAAAGAAATTTTAAAAAGTAGAATTTGGTAGAGATTTGTCAATTTTAACCTTAGACAAGCTGGTTCACTACCTTTACCAGAATTTTCACAAAAAAAAAGGGCAGAGTAGGTAAAATGGTACAAATCCTAGAGGAGCAAATAAAGAAACAAACCAAGATGGGAGTCAGTGGTGACTTCGGTTTGTATGCACAAAGATTGGGTATAGAAAGCAACTAAGACATCTTGAACAGCAATTGAACAACTTCCATGGAGAATTCAAAATGAGAACTGTCTAAGAAAAAGAAAGCAAGAACTATAAGGAATCAACAGTGAAAGTGAAGAAATCAACTACATATCCCAAGAAGTATGAAAAGATGGTCTCATACTAGATCTACGCAAAATAGATCTGAGGAAGAAAGCTGCCTACTGTTGCATCTAAGCCAAATGTGTTACACACAAAAAGAATAAGAAATGAATAGAAAAAGGGTAAATGTTATTGCATGTAGATAGAATTCACATAATGCTTGACCAACAGAAGAATAACCTGATGAAATAAAGTGGAGAGGGTGGAGCATTGTGCTCTCATGCTAAAGAAAGTAGTCTCAGGAGGAGGAAGTGAAGAAATAATCCTTCAGAAATTCATGACTGCATTAGGGCTCAGACAACAGGAGATAACTCAACCTTCAGGTGAGAAGGCCAAGGGTGAGAAGAATGCGGTGTAAACAACAGCAAACAATTAAATCTTCAGGTCGAGATCCCTTTTTGCATTCAATCAACAAAGGGGGAGAAGTCTAGGTGTGTGCAACAGCATAATGCATGTGTGCTCATATATATACTTTGATAATGTAAGACCAGCTTTACAATATGAACTATAGTAAAATGACTGGTCAGATACTTAAAAGCGCCATTAAATGTTCTACATATACTTAGTAGCTAATCTGTATTCTGCAGAAATAAAATAATCAAATAATAAGGGCCTACATAGAAATAAAAATTATCAAAAATGTTATATGAGAAATACTTTGACATTGAACTTCAATAAAAACTTAAAACAACCATAAATTGCTAGAGTTAAAAGCATTGAAATTCAAAAGACCTGTGGATTTCGTGCAACTATGTATCGGCACATAAGCCCTTTGTCTTTAACCATTGCGTCTCCAAGAAAATCAGCAAGCCTTCTTGCAGTAGTAACAGCACATGACTTCTGCTCACCATAGTCCAACAGTGATTTGCTCATGGTACTTGATTCAGATATAAAATCCAGCAATTCACCATCAGAAACATCAACTCCTTGGTTCTGGACCAAAAGAAGCACATCTTAAGTGAGAAACTAGATTTTTAAGATGGCCATGTTGAATATTTTATTTTGTGCTAGGAATAAAAAATGGGGCATGTACATATCAATATCAAAATATTCGAAGTCGGTAAACGAAAAACCCTCTGTTGAATGCCAGATTTCTATGTTCATCTTACATCAAGAAGGTCAAGCCACCGGTCTGCCACAGAAGCTACTGCTGAATAACATTCCTCTAAGGTTGTTCCATGAAGAAATTTATCAAACACTTCAGCCTGTTTAAATTAAGCCACAAACATAGCATCAGAAAAGAATAAGATAAATTTCCTTTGATTACTGCACAGTAAATTTGTTTTCGAAAATAGTTTCTAGCAACGCCAAAAAAAATTAACTACTTCAAGGAAAAAACAAATGCATGGAACTCTAGGGAAAAGGCTTGGAATTTATCATTAAGCACATGTTAATGTGCACAGCACATAAAATCACTAGTTGTAATGAACAATGGGAAGTTTGCTGCAAGTCTGCTACTGTAAGCGGTAAAGTCAGCAAACCATCCATAATAGAAGAGCAGCACTATGGCTATTGATAAAGAAGATAAGAAAAGCTGAAGAAGATAAACTAACAATATAACATATGACAAATATTGCAAAGAACTGAAAATTCTTTCTTCTACCAAGGCTCTGAATAGTAGTTAGATGTTTCAAACTTTTGTCTGTTGCCAACAACAGAATGTAGACTGACTACATCGGTGTACCTCAATTATACACCCAATTTCCCAATCATAGACATTCGGACGGCCCCTCCTTGTACCTACTTTTTTGTGGGGGTGAGGGTTACCCCTAGGGCATCTCCCTAAGACTGAGGACATTTCCTGAGAAGCACCCCTTAGGGCCTCTGTGGAGATGGTATGTTGTCACTAACCTTTGCGAGGATGTAAGGACATCCGAGTGATATCACAATATCCCCTGCCACTATCAACCACGGTTTCTTGAAAAACATTTAAAACAAGAAGAAAGAGATTTTTCATTATTAAATAAAAAATTAACCTCCCAATTTTAAATATTATTATCTTGTTCTGAATAAACCTAGCCCACATTCGTTTTCATATTTTCATCATTTGTCTTTTGCATTACTACAGTTTACATTTGAAAGCGAGGAGAATTATTACAAGTTTGGTTTGTGTTGTGTCAACAACAATGTTTTCCTAATTAAATCTTGGGTAATTTGATTCTATTTATACTTTTAATCGTTACTATTTTGTCTTGAAAATCCCTTGGGTCCAGGTCTAGTTTATTCCCAATCCAACTACACAGCAGGTGCAGATAGAATATGGCCATTAGGCTCCATGTTTGGTCAGTTACACCGATGGCAAATCCACATGGAATCCGTGCCATTTTTCATTTATTTTTAAATTTTTTCATGGATATTAGTTATGAACCCCAATGCGGTTGCCAAAGTTGAATAAGATTTCATCTATATTATGGCTAGTGGCATTGCTAAGAATGTGTAGGCGTCGATAATAGATCTCCTTGAGACTGGATTGTAACAAATGTGAATGTCAGCTCTTACTAGTGGCACATTTAAGATGTGACTGCCTTTTTCCCTTTTGCTTTGCATTCTAATTTTTGTTTTTGTCATCACAATTATTATAAGCACATCTTGTTAATAGTATAATGCCTCAGATAACACTTTACAGGTTGATATATTTAGACACTTATAATGATTTACATTGTACCATAACACAAAATGAAAACTAGTAAATATCCATTCTTATTTGCTTAAATATCCAAGGTAATGAAAACTAGTAGGAATTTAAATGACTTATAGGGTTCATTACTGAACATGAACACCAAATATATTTTTTAACTTTGACTAAGTCAATCTTTATATTAGTGCCTTAATAACATTTTAAGGGTTAAAATATTTAAACACTTCATTGTAACATATTCCAATATGGGATTAACCATTTGATACAAATCTGTGATCTTAATGGCTTTAGAATACAAGGTAATGAAAACTAGTAGGAACTAAAATAATCTAAGTTAACAATTCTGGTACAAGTATTGGATATGACAATATGGCATCTTTTCCTTGTATATGAATACAAGCTCAGCTATATAGTATGTATGTACGTGTTCAAAATTATGAATTATAAAATATATATTTAAATACCTCATATTCATAAGTTGCAAAAAGGAAATGCTTATAAATTCACAATTCAATTATTTGTCGAATCAGAATGTCATTACAGAATGAAAATTTAAAATTACAATCAATTATTAGTAGTCTTCATATTGTTCTTCATCAGAAGCATCAAAGTCAACATTTGGTTCAATTTCATTTGAACCATTATCAATTGGAGTGCCACTACCACTAGCTATGTCATGTGCAGGAGCTGGCTGATCTATAGACTCTGCAGAACTATACAACTCTAGCCTAAGTTACCGGTTTTGCCAATGAATAGAATATTTAAAATACCTCATATTCATAATTTGCAAAAATGAAAATACTCTTAAATTCATAATTCAATCATTTGTCAATTCAAAATGTCATTACACAACAAAAATTCAAAATTACAACCAATATTTAGTAGAAACTCCATAATTTTTTCATTATCAGCATCAAAGCCAACATTTGGTTCAATTTTGTTTGAACCACAATAAATTGGAGTGCCACTCCCACTAGCTATGTCACATGCAGAAGCTACCTCATCTTAATGACTTCAATGAGCTATGTAACTATAGCATCTATATCAGCACAGTCAAGACTTATATCCCAATTCATTGTCACACCTGCATTGTATTCAAGTTTCTTATGTAACAAAGAGACGAAGATTAGAGTGTAAATAAACCAAATCCTCTACTATTTTTGTACTCAAACTGTTGTGCTAAGTGGATGAAGGAGTACGTACTTCAATTCCGCTCAGCTAGAGAACTTTCAAGCTCTTGGATTTGCATACAACATTTAGTATTTAATATTACAAATACAGAACATAAATTAAAAATTATATATTATAAAACATATTATATAGCATAATAAAAATAGAAAACAAAAAGATACATGCTTGAGAGATATTTTTTATTGCAAGAGGCTGCATGTAAATATAGCCTTGCCCATGTATGTGCGACCAATCATGAGCATCTTTCGTGTATTTGTAATGAAGTGCAACATCGTGATTCCTTGAAGATATAAGTGGCCAAACTCACTAAGACAACACTTCGGATATCTTCATCTAGAAATACCATTCTAAATGCAGTCGTGTAGCCAGTAGCAACCTCCTCATCCCTACATGGTAGCACCTTCCTTGGCAAGGGAAGTATATCTTTACTATAATACTTTGGAAACAAGGCTGGTAATGGGAGAGAATGGAAGGTGGGCAGCCCTTCCATCTCTCAATCCACCTTCAAGGCTCGTAGTCCTTTATCAAGCCCACGAGCATGGAAGGCTGGTTGTCCATTTCACCTCCTGGCCCACAAGCATGGAAGGCCGGTCATCCATTCTATCTACCGGTGGTGTACCCAATAAGAGCATGAAGGTTGGTTGTCCTTTTACCTCTCATGAACTCAGAAGGCTGGCAATCCTTCCCATTTGCAAGACACTTCAAAAATCGAAGACGAGATTTCTCAAGGAATTTGTTAGACTATTTTCAATTAAATGCTTATTGAAGAAATAATAAATGTATTCTCAAATGGCTGCTACAGTTATATTTCTGAATATTATTTTTTATGCAATCAATCTTTATTCCACCTAGATAACTTCCATTCCCTGATGGATGTCTTCTGAATTAAATTGATCTCCCCTTTTATATCTTCCAAAGTGGGGAGGTATGTCACATTTTTCATAAAGCCTGTGGCCCTTGTAAGAGATTAACCTCTTCCAAACTAAACGCTGCCCTTTAATTACATACTTTTGGGTAATCACTGCCCATTTTATTTCTAAATTAACCTTAGTCGACCTCCTTAGAAAATCACTACCTTGAAATGTTATTTCTCCTTCTTAATCTTGGTCAAACTCCTTTCGAATGTCATTTTTTCTTTTTTTATATGGGCCGGCTGCTATTAAATCTTATCACCCAAATTTATTTATTTATATAATTAGCTATGATTGGATTGGTAAAGGCTGTGATTTCTTAGCACAGGTTTGATAGCTTATTAAAAGTATTGTACACTATACATTGAAACTGGAAAATTCCTTGACTTCATTATGGTAATGAATATGGAAAGCATTTACCAGAACCTTATTAATTGTTTTCTGGTCAACATTATATGCTTTGATGGTCTTTGGCATTTCTCTGAGTTAATTACCTTACTATAGTTGAGATCCACCAATAAGTTAGATTTTCTTAATGGGTTGGATGTTCGTTACATTGAAACAAATTAATGTTAATCCTGGAACATTTTAAATGTGATACATATATTATGGTCCTGTATGTGTATACTCGCACACACTGAGACTATACAGCTTCATCCCTACATCTGTGTACCAGGTTTTGGGCCTTGGCAGTCATCAGCAGAAACAATACCCACACCCTCCATACTCCAAACCTATGCAATGCTTTGAGAACCCTTTTCATATAGAGAAACCCAGCAAGCAAGAGGAACGATGTATGTTTAAAGGATTAGGACTTACAAGCAGGTAATGATTTGAATCTATCAATCTAAGTGGATGAAAAAAGGGAAAAAAGAAAGATAATGGTTCTCTCTGCAGAATTTTATCACTAGATATCTTCTAAAACATAGACCATGATTTAAAGAGAAAATCTTTTCTTAAAAAGCTATGGTAGATAACCATACCATCAAATATTTATACAGCTGATACAGTATATTATTTTTCTACTTTCATTTCTTGCAATGTAGCTTTCTGGTGGTAATTATACCTGGAAGACTTTTATAAGCTTCAGTTCACCCCGGCGCTTTATTTCAAAACCTTTAAGTTCAGCTAGGGTGCCATCGTCGTTAAAAACAGCATAGCGCTTCTTAATTAAAACACCTTCTTCCTTAGAGGCTGGTAGAATCATTGCCTAATGCCCATTAAACAAAACAACAGATCATCATAAATAACCAGTCATATATACCAAAACAATAAAATTGTTAAATATGGTACAAATTTATTACCTTGTATGGTCCATCCACTTCAAACTCAATGGAACATTCACTTCTCGTTGTGTATGTCCGCTGGATAGCATTGTCCAAGGTCTGAGCAGTGCAGTAAGAAATTGTCAACCAGTATTTAGAACATGGGACATGACATACAAGATAATTATATGATAAAAAAATCAAATAAACTTTCAGCATTTATTATAGCTAACAGCCTCACCTGGTATTGGTCATTAGTGTTGTTCCTTGCCACATCAACATTAAGCATAACACATGGATATGATATTGTCAGCTTCTTCTTGGGATCCCTAGAACATACACAGTATAAATGTGTCATTTCAATTCTTTTTCTAAGAACGATGGAATCTGGATGTAGCAAGAATTATAAAAGGATAGCAAAAAGAATAGAACTAGAAATAATTTATCTATTTATATAAAGATGATGATTTTTTTATTAAATCACTATTACTTAGATCACTTAAAATAAAACCAGTAGTAAGATGTCAAGATTGATGTCCATCGAAAAGCATGTAGTACATAAACTACTAACAATTTTAGTAAGGACACCAGCAAGCAGAGTCCAAATAACGAAAAACAAAAACCTAGATTATAATACAGCTACGAGGCAAATGATACAGATAAACTCAATGCAATCAGTCGGAGTTCAAATTGTTATATTAAATTTCCTACTAGTAACACCCATTATTATTTTCCTGATCTCGAATTTCGGAATTTCTGATCCTCTCATTAACTATTGCAGCTGAAAAGATTTAAAGAAAGGCCAGTCCCCAATCTGTCATCCAATTGTGTGCGTTCTCAAGAATATACTCAACGAGAACACTTCATTTACATTGTATATTGAGTGGCCATATGATTCAGGTTTACTCTTATCGAGCAGATATTTGTGGCTGCCTGTCTTCTACTACATGGGAGTTATTTCCCACATCTATAATGCTGAACAACACTTGCTTCTTCTGACCGCTATCACATTAGCTTATAATTCTGTGAACTAACATCCCTGACCCACTTGACTCGCTATAACTTAGGAAACTATAGAAACCTAACTTAAGAGTATTTTTCAACATCTAATTTAATTAGCTTGACCTTTGAATACATTTTACTTCACAAAACCCTGAAACATTAGTACATGAACCTATATATGTGCCAGTCATTACATCGATAAATATGACATAATGGTTTGAGCAAATTGCCTCAGGAAACAGCATATTGTTCAAAAAGTGTGAAAATGCCATGATGGATTGAGGCTTTGAGTAAATTGCCTCAGGAGATGGCAAATCATTCAAAAGGTAAATGTACTTACGATGTTTTGAAGCTGAAGTTCTCAGGAAAAGACCCTGGCAATGCACACCAAATACCATCTGTATCCAGCTCTAAAGGTTTTCCAATTTTTTCCACCAGTAGTCGGGCATTTTGAATTATCTTAGCTCCAGTGTATGTAACCACTCCAGCCATCTCCATCGAATACCATCTGGCCCCCCTATATACAGTTCACATTGAAACTTGTTGAGCTAAAGACAATAGTAGCACAACATATAAATAGCAGACTTTAATGCTGCAAACACAATCAATAAATTTTTTAAAGGCATACTTGCGCATGACATAGCCGTAAAAGGAATTGAGGATACACTTGTGTGCCAACTGAAGAGAATCATAAACCACTACCATATCCTGTAAACAAACAGACAACAATATCATTTTTAATTGATACCATCAAGCAAAAGCATTTCAAAAGTCATATGGTCACTCTGACAGTGACCAGATTAAGAAGCCCAAAGTACATAATAATCTGTTAATTACTAACCCCCTCAGATACTCACATGGCTAAACAAGCTATAGCATCAACACTATGTAAATACCTGTGCTTCTTGAATCTTTACTGGATTTCCACTAGCCTTGGCTTCTCCAAATTTCCCCTTCCAGACCTTATTGAGACCTTTATACTCGTATCTTCTGTCTCGGAAGCTGTTTATAGGAAATAAAGCATTTAGCCAACAACAAAAGAGGGATCAATTTTATTCAGAGACAAAATGAACATAACAAGCAGACCTGCGCACAGTGTCTGCATAGAAAGGATTCTCACGCATGCATATCCCAGCAACCCGTCGTTCAGTAACAGGCTTATCTATGACCCGTTTATAAACCTATAAAAAGTCACTTACAAAGCTGCTATCAGAATAATCATTTAATATGCAGTTGCCAATATCTACTAACCAAAATGAATGCGGTACAAACTTTACCTTTTGGCAGTACTTCTTAAGACGATCTTTAAGCCGTGTCTCTTGCTCTTCTTTAGGGAGATCACGAAAAAAACGAGATAATTGACCTTCTCCAGTGGCAACCTGCTCAGACTCTATTTGATTTTTTAAATGATAGTATTCACTGCCATCATAACACCATATCCCTTGTATTAAAAAACATAACCCACTTTCTAGAATTATATATAAGATCAATTATCAATAATAGTTATGATTTACAAATTTAAGATTAAACACAACTGCTTGACCATCAAAATGCTTAATTTCACATATTATAGATCTGCAAGTTATCAGATAACCTTCTTTTTGCCGTATAAGTTTCTCCTCGCCAGACCCACTCAAGATGTCGAAGGCATGTTTTTCCAGGACGATTGAAATCACATGCAGCACAGACATCATCTGTAACTATTGAAGGGGGCTGGAAACAGAGATGGTTAGGAACAGTTTTTTAAAAGTAACTGGTAAATTTTTAAATCTACATGCAACTGGCACTTACACAGAAAACAAACCATGTACCCAGATATTATTTGTGCTGATAAGTCACAATCCCTAAATCAGTTTTTAGCATAGAAAACCCCCCACACTACTTTATGCATTTATTCTGAAAATTGCAACCACCTAAGAGGCTAAGACAATACAACGATTGTTGGTTGCAATGGAATTACATTCATAAAACCATGATAACAGAAGAGATGATAGACCACAAACACTGATTCTATTTCATGAAATATTTTATTATACCTTTGAATATGCAAAGGTTAAAAGTTTCTCAAGTTGGGTACCAGCTATAAAGCAAATAAAATCCACTTTTACAAAGTATAGGAAGACATTACTTTTAATCAGCAATGGCTTACTATACAAAAAGCATCTCTATGTTGTATCTAGCATGTTTGCGTGGTGCATATGAAAGAGATACTGCTTAACAGATATTAGCTTTTGGCTCCAATTTTAATTTTGAGACATTTTTCACTTAACTAACCAATTGCTAATAGCAAATACAAGTTACAGCAATTAGCTCAAATAGATTTCCATTCATTGTACCAGTAAAGCGTGAAAATTTGAATAGCATCAGTAATAAATATGTGTTGCACAAGATCAACAAAGGTATTAACTTGTAGAGAGCATAAATCTGAAGGCTTGGTATAAAGTCCTTCCAGGTTTATATACTTAGCCTCCGGTTTCTGCTTGTTAGAACCAAAAATCTGAAATTGTGGTATATGTCATTCAAAGAATGAACCTAGCCACATGATCCTATTTGTCAAGATATATATAAAAAAAATTAATGATTACAATTGCCATATATTAATTGATTAAAGTAATGTAACAATCTTAGCTAAAAGCATA
Organism: Thuja plicata; assembly: GCA_018584345.1. Classification (NCBI taxonomy): domain Eukaryota; kingdom Viridiplantae; phylum Streptophyta; class Pinopsida; order Cupressales; family Cupressaceae; genus Thuja; species Thuja plicata. Next base: position 3,519,605 of record MU224579.1, read on the forward strand.
CAGAAGTGTAGTTGTTATCAGGAATTGACAATAAAAGAAAAATAGAAAGCCAAGTACTAATTCAATATACCAAATTAAGCTCAAGCTGACCAGATAGTTTTCTTTAAATAAATGAATTTTCTCAATTCAACTGATTACAGGCTACCATCCAACTCGAAAGCTGATCATTAGCATACCTTTCCCTACTCCAAAGGGGAAATGGTTCTTAGGTAAATATTCTGAATTACAAATGCTCCACGACATGCATTCAAAAAAATCATTGTTTTCAAGTTTTCAACATGTGAAACACTTCTAGGTTAAACAACTATTTCTTATTTTAGATAGATCAAATGTTTAAGTAGTGAACAACCAGGGTGACAAATCATTGATGTAAGTTTCCATTGATAATATCATACCCTATAAGGTTTCAAGAAAAAGTGTTCCAGAAATCTAACCAAACTTGGTAACAGTGATCTCTGAGTAATTTGGTTATGAAGATCATTTCATTTGATTGCATATTGCATTGCAAGTTCTGGTTTCTGACAAAATAAGTCTTATCTTTGAGAGAAAAAATTACGGCCATGAAGTCAATTGTTTTCATTCAACATCCAAGTTCAATTGTATATAAATGAAATAAAGAAAATATTATGTCAAACAATTCAATACATGTCAAAGCAGCTTGGTAGAAAAAGAGAATACTAGATCAAACAACTCAATCTACATGTGACCACAAGCAAAAGGATTATATAGGATAATAGGAGCAGAAATAAAATGGAAAGCAAAAATGTAAATAGCTTAGCTGAGAACTAGCTCACATCTTAGTTGTGAGACCGGGAGGTGGGCAATGCCTAAAGAAGAATGAGCAGATCAAATATATTGGTTTTGCATTTTTTTATATTTGTGGAACAAAATGTCCAGCTTACAGGGACATCAGGATCAATTACATCGATAGTTTAAATGTTGACTCCTTGACACCTAGTTTGAAGAGGAAAGGCTAACAAAAGCAGCTGACTATTTGATCAAAATTCATAGCTGAAGAACCAAGATTAAAAAAGTAATAGAAGCCAATCAGACATTATTAGTAATTTAGTACAGCCCGCTGGTTGGGGATTATGTACACTGCAGCATAGTTTGTTATCGTGGGGTTCCATAGGCTGCTTGATCTTGTGGATGGTATTAAAAACTTTCATTTCAGTCATACCTTTACAACAGGCCTTAGAAACCTTTGATTTAACACTACTCCAGAATTGTTTAGGTAATTATAAAAATGAATAGTAAACTTCTCAAAAAAAGCTTCAAGAGGTAAAGGCAAAGGAAAGTCAATCACCAATACCTGAAGTCGATTTGTTAGAATAATATTAGGATACATTGCTGCCACATCTAGATGATATATAAGAGGACGCTCTTCTCGATTTGGAACATCCCGCAGTGCTTCCAACTGCATATTACAAATACTATAAGTTACAACATGTTAAAGATATTATATTTCCACATATCACAAAATGAATTTATAAACATATTATTAAACATGCATAAAACATGATATTAGATTGGGAACTCAGATTTCAGAAACACTGTGTTTCCTAAATTTTTATTGAGATATATCTTACCTTCATCATTCATATATCCAAACCACCAAAAGTCGTTGATTGCTCTATAGTAATACTAAGGTCAATGAACAAGGTAGGCAAGTAGATGACCAATTCTGTGTTTGTTGACATTTGTACTAAGTTTTGTCTGACACCTCCTTATAACTTCCCAATAAAATGTATGAAGGAGACTACCAAATACTTGTAAACTCAATATGTTAACATCTTTGACAAAGATGTCTTGGCAAGAGGTCAAATACTTGCAGAAGTCACAACTAGCAATAGCAAATTCTTGTCTCTTAAACAAATCATGTCAGTCTTTGCCTCTTCAACGATGGAGATAAGTTTAAGATATGATCGTAAGTCTAATGTTTGCTCCAAAAACCCACAGGTCGTTCTGAATGAGGCTTCTTACTCTCACCCTGGCTATGAACATTATGATTGTGGGAAAAAAGTCTAGATATTTGTGGCACGGTTTCTTTTGGTGGGAAACAAAAGGAAACAACGTGGGAAACTTGTGCATGTGTCTATCAACCATTCGTAATGCTATAGGATACATGGATGGAGCAGATCAACATATATTTAGTGACAAGGATAGAAGTCCCTTTACATTCATGCAAGTCATCAAACAGATATACAATGTAGACATCTAACTATTGTACCATTAAAAATGTCCACCAAAGATTAACTTAAAGTCGATAAAGATTATTTGAGAAGTTAGGTGGGACTTCAAATACCCAAAGTGTAACAGTAAGATCTGTCCACAATCAATAGCAGATTTTTTTATACCTCTTAAAAATGTGTCATCCAAACTTCTCACAGAAGCGAACTTGCAAACTAGTTGTACTTCATAAAGTGATCCAGCTTGGTGATTACTTTAGACATCATACTAGTGACTTCTGCTCCTTTTACCCTTATTTTGGTCTCTACCATAATTGTAGACTAATACTGTAGGCATGGCAGAACAATATTAAAAACAGCTAAAACCCTTCCAATTAACAATAAGATGGAAATAGCATGTCAAAAATGCCATTTTCTAATCAATACGTAAATCAAATTTACTATTCACCCCTTTAATGGTTTGGGTGGGGTTAAGGCCCAAGCTGAGAGAGATATGGCTAAATGGATTCCACCACAATTTGGATGGTGCAAATTGAACTTTGACGGAGCGCTGGGTTAGCCCGGGCCACTCTGGTGTAAGATGCATCATAAGGGACCAAGACATGAAGATGATATGCAAAAATGTTAAACTTTTGCCAATTGGGAGAAACAATGAAGATGTATTTCAGGCTTTAATACTCAGATTAAAGTTTCAGGCTTTAAGGGAACTCAGCATTAGTGATTAATGCTCTCAAGGAGTCAATTCTGAGGTGTCAACTTTGTGCGTATTTAAATATGGCCATAGGGCTGATTAAAAATCTCAAATCCTATGTGGCTGATCTTTTCATAGAAAAGCTAATGGCGATGCGGATCAATTGGCTAATACAGCGACAAAATAATTGAGCTAACTTATTTCACTGATTGTCTCCACCTTGGTGGCCATTATAACACCAATAGATCAATGGTGGTAGTACATCCCGCCTTGGTAAGGAAAAAAGAGTCCACATGTTTCAACTGACATTCAGCCCAGCTGGGAGTGGTACTGTTGGACGTCTCATGCAATACAATGGTTGCAATCTTCATTTTATTTAAGTCGATTCATGGGAACTGTAATACAACATACCCTAGCAAGATCATTTTGATCAAGGAAATCCTGCTCTTCATTATTACTACTCTGGCAGCACATTTGGGTCAATTTCAATGAGGCATCTGAGGGCCTTTATAGCCAGTAGACTTTGGGTGGAAATGCATTGCAAAGAATATCTTTGTTGGATTATTGCTATGGCAGAATTGGACACTCCAATTCAGCTCATGTGGTTGCATCACTAGATGGCCTTCCTGGGCAACATTACCAACCAACAGTTGAAGGTAGCTTTTCTGACCCTGAATGATTTAACGTTGGTGGCCATTAAAATGGTCCTGGGGATAGATTTCATGACGGCTACTGAGCATTACAAAGTCATTTCATACCTATGTTCCACAGCGTTTCGAGGACGGGGACAGCAGGGGAGGCATTTCTGAGGTGTGTGTGTGTGTGTGTGTGCGCACGCACATGCGTGCGTGTGCGTGCGTGTGAATTTTTCAAAATATATTAAGATATTATAGAGAGAGAGAGAGAGAGAGAGAGAGAGAGAGAGAGAGAGAGAGATGTCTACAATTGATAACAAGATAATATGCAAATAAATCACGGATTCATGAGTCACACTCACAACAGTAGTATAGCAACATAAATGATAATAGCAGCAGTATAAATCAGTAGTATAACAGCATTATAACAATAGTCTCAATCATCAAAACCATGGTCTATCAAATATAAATATCCAAATCAATATAAAATTTAATATTTTTTAATATTTAGATTTTAGTTTTTACTTTTATTTTCTATTTTTAAATTTAATGGCTTTATATATATATATATATATATATATATATATATATATATATCGACTTGAATTTTTTTATTAAATGTCTAATAATTAAATATTTAAAAGATAAATTAAATTTATAATTATAATATATTTTTATTTAATATATAAATTTTTTAACATATTTTTATTTAATACGTAAAACTTAATATGTTTTTTTATGATGAATATTAAAAAATTTAAATTAAATGTTCGAATTATAATTTTAATATATTTTAATAATTATTATTTAATATATAAAATTTAGTATATTTATTTTATTTAAATTAAAAAATTTAACATATTTAATCACAAAAAAAATTGCCAAAATTTTTTTGATGTCGAACTTCATTTGAATTTTATCATCTGTAGACACGAATCCAAACCTTGTGGGGCAAAGTGTTTTTTTTGTTTTTTAATGCCAAAAATCATCCAAATGTGTAGGGGACACCTGTCTATTTTGGGGACGGATAGGGGGCATTTCGAAGACAGCTAGCCATATCCAAATGTCAGTGGACACTTCTTGTCGTTTCTTGCAATTTTTTGCAATTGGGGACAGTTGGGGGACGTTTCTTTTTCATTCCCCCATCCTTGAAATGTCTCAGGGACAGGGACGAGTCCCCTGGGAATAGGGGACGCATCCTTGTGTAACATAGTTTCAAATGTTTCATCCCAGTTTGTTGCCTCATTGTTAGATATCGACGAGCCCAAAGCAATGGTTTTGGCCCTTAGGCAAGTGATGGTGCAAAAGGACCTCTTAGCCGGTGGATGTGGTCTTTGTTGGTGGCCAAACTGGGAGCTATTATTCCCGGTCCCTGCAATATTCCTAGGTTTATGAACAAGGGTGTTGAGCAGTGTAACATGGACACTGGGGGAGGTTGGGACAGGTTTTCGGGACAGAGAAAAAAAACGGGCTTCAATTTGGGGATGGCAGTGGGGGGTGTTGTAATTTGCTATACATACAGTACTTGAAATGCTAGTTATGAAATGATGTATAATAGCATAAGAACTAATAAATTATAATACCAAATACTTGAACATAGCAAAATTGCAACATCAACATACCCAATACAGTATACTTGAACATTGAACATTGAAGTTTTCATTTTGAACATTGAATATCGAATTACCAATTACTAGTAAAAATTTAAAAATTCAAATTATCGGAAAATAGAAGATTTTGATTTATATCATATCAAAAATATCATAAAGATGATTACAATGAGTAGCATGATATCAAAACAAGCACAAAATCATGTACATACATTCATAAATATGCACATGTAGTGTGTGTGTGTGTAAGCAGTGACCTTTACAGTAGCCAGTAAACCACCTTTTCTATCACAAGTGCTGCAGCTGCAACTTTTGCTTGCAGAAATCCCCGACAACGAGATGGTGGCGCAAAGGCGGTGATGGGGGGACTTGGGAACGCCAAGTACCTGTCCCGGGGACGTCCCTGACCCAGGTGCTTGGGGGTTTATGGGGGTGGTAATACCAGTCAATGTTTTGGGGGAAAAACACAAAACACTCATCCTATTGATCACTGATTGTTAACAGCGATTGAAGACAATTTCCCTGACTGCCGTAATATCGTTTATTGATTTCTACCCATGATCAAAAGCACAACATCATTACTCAATTGATAGCATTCTTGCCATAGAAATCTAAAGTCACATAGAGGCAGACTTTGACATCCCATCAACATTCCCCTATACCTGCGATATACACAGTGGCATCATCAGTATTTCATTCTAGTAGCTTGCACATTGGCAAATATAGTATACACTGTGAACAAGGTAGTCATAACTGCGATTTGGCGATAATTGGCTTAGACCAGTTCACATTTCATAGCTAGCCATTCCAAGTGAACGACAGTCACATTCTCAGTTTGACATCATATAGTCATCGGCAATTGGAGATATACCCAAAATTGATTGGTATATTAGAGTCACTGCATATTTTAGCAGCCCATCATCCTCAGATTCTTACATATATTCTTATTGGGCTTATTATACATACTTCCTAAGCACATCAAGGAATATCAAAGACAACGCCATTTATTGGAAAATTATATATATTAGAAACACCATCAGACTCGATGCAAATCTATAAATTCTCATTTGAAATAGCAACTATATCACTGTAGAGTTATTACCATATCAACCATTAACTGAATTGAAGGACAATACCCGAGACAACAATCCTCTCACTACAAGCAATATCTGCTTACATCTCATTGCATACATTTAAAGATAAACATAGAAATATAATTGCAATAATAAACTATAAGAGAAGATGATCTTCTATATTAATCTTCCATATCTAATATAGCTGGGATCACATGATCATTGAACGAAGTGCAGATTTACCTACAAGATAACTCATTACCTAAGTCTCTTACGATTTGGAATTATAGGATTAAGAAATAAGTCCAAACTTTAAGTGATCTCCTAAGGGGGACATTATAGTGGTATTAACAAGGCACCTTTTTCTTACCAATTTTCGAATGGCTTCGTTGGCTCAATGTCATGCTCAAGCAGTGTCGGGATGCGATTTTCTGAAGGTGACTAGCTTGGTGCCCATTCATATTGTTGAATGGATGTACGTGTTCATCAATTTGGTCATAGGGGAAGATGTTGTCAACCGATGAAGGAAGATAATACATGATATTTTGTGAAAACGATAATGTTTTACATATCTGTAAAAGTTTGAGGATATGCACAGTATCTAGGATGAATTGGGGTCTGGGTTGAATATCCACAGGCCTAGTCTAGTCTATATCTTGTCATAGAAAAGTGCCAAGATATAATTTTGTTTGTGATTAATAGAAACTTAGCCTATCAAAAAAAAATTATGATAACAAAGAAATAATGACGGCATTGTGCCACTATCAACATAAGAGAAGATTTATTGATAGTGAATATTTCCACCTTGAGAAGCAAAACTATGATAAAGCCAAATGAAGAGATGATTACTAATTCAACGAACAAATGCTCATAGAGTTTGTGCAGTGATGGAGGAAAGATTTGAAAAAGAATAAAATAGAATACCCAAGAATTCTTTGAGGTTAAGATGGGAACTTGTAGGAGATGTTTCTTTGGAAGTAAAACATGAAGCAAATCTTATCAAGATGACAATAGAATAGATAGAAATGAGATAGTAATTATAATAATCGAAAGCCATGAGCAAGAGAAAGAGGATGTTCAAGTTTACATGCTATAAGCATGTCACCCCATGAATGTAGTCAAAGGCCTCGGAGATAAATAAAGGAAAACCAAAGTCAATACTGGTCATCATCACAGAACATCAAAACTGGCTAAATTTGCTGAAGTTCAAGTATGGAAAAACATTAGAATAGAGCCTTTATGGGTGAAAGGCCATCAGATGTAATATGCTAATATGATATTTGTATAAATTTGAACTTGGAACTTCCTTTGTTTCACGAATCATGAAAAAACAGGCAAACAACTTCCATACAATATCAAAGGAAAAAATATGGGATTTAAATATTGTAATGTTCACAATTATAAGCATTCAATAAAATAAATTATGCAAGTTCCCTAGAAAATGAATCTCAATAGTAACAAGTAACCTTGAGAGAACATACCTGCCGCATTATATCATTTTTAACATCATCATAGTTAATGACAGAATCCAAATCCATCTTCCCCTCCACTTTAATGGCATATTGAAGATCTCGATCTAGATTGTCAATTAATTGCTACACAAAACCAAAAAACATATGAAAATAGTACTTATGCTAAGACAGAATGTTTGCTAAAAAACCCAGTACATACAACTCATATGATCTAAATTAAAGAAAAATGAAATAAAATGACATTTGTATGCACAAGAAACATATTCAGAAATAATTTTTAAGAAGTGTGTAAGTTAATATCTGTTTGGGCCCTTAGAGTTTTGCTTTATATTCTGTTTGGTAAGCTATCTATCTGACAAATTAATTACTTGAGTTATAATCAACATTCAGGAATAAAGGTTGATTACTATTGTTGAACTATCAAAGCTTACAATTTGGATCAAACATTACTCTCTCCTCTAACATTTGATTGCATATCTATGTAGAGGGATCACTCATTGTGGAACATTCTCGAGGATTTGGAATCTAATCTATCTGTTTTTGACATTTTGTGTAGCCATATTTTTCATTTCTTCTTGCTCATAGTTTTCTTATATTGACTTCTCATGTGTTGGTTTGCACAAGCCCTACAATAGTGTGGTCATTTGAATACTTACGGATGGCATAAGAGGGTTTTATAGCTTCCTCAAGAAGGCATTTCAAGTATTTTGCAATTTGCATATTCACCTCACTCTTGCATAGTGTAACTCCAACCTTCAAAAACAGATGTCTGCCCTATTTAAAATTTCATCATATAAATGTTCTTCCATCACATTCATATCCCAACCATCACTGAAGACATTTCCCAGAATATGGATAATCTAGATCTATAAGTACTAGCTCTAAAACAAAAAAAATCTCAAGCAATTATGCTAAAAACTGTGGTCAAACTACCAAATGGACTCTTTAAAGTTAAGATGGCTTCAGTCCATTGACATAATAAGAACTACCATCTCAATATCAAGATATTCTTTCAAAAGAAATTTTGACCAAAAAGGCACCTGATAAGCTGAAGGTTCAAGACGAAATTTTGTAGGAAGATCAGAGCGGAAGACTCCACTTTCTAGACATTCAACGTGACCTCCAATATATGTTTCACTCTCAAGTAGATGCCCATTGTAAAACTTTTCTGGTTCAGATTGATGTTTGTTGGGACAAATGATGTTTGCCTTGAATGCCTGCAAAGGAACATTCATTAACGAAATCCAAGAATAATATCAACAAAACCCTATATTATAATCACTAGAGCACAAATAAACATGTTTAAGCCTCAAAGCACCTTTCAAAAAACCTATGAACAAAAAGGATGAAATCACTAAAGAAACTAAACAGATTCTTCTGGAATGAAAATCCAGGACTTGAAGAAAGCATTTAAGCATTATAATAATCAAGTCAATAAAAACTAGCTTGGATTTAACCAATGTTATACAAGAACAGCAGGGAACGACCAGGAATGTACTTATTTCAAAAGTCACTTCATTTACAAAAATTCTTTAAAAGTATACACTATTGAATTTGAGTTTTCTAAATGTATGAAAATTTCAAATCCTTGATAGATTTAAGTGAACCCTAAATTAGATTGGAACAATTTATAAAAGGTCTCAAGTCGTTAAAAGATTAGTCACCTGAACCATAAGCAACATTTCACAAAGAGTTCCACTGCCTTTGCGTAAAACTTCATCAGGGGGCATAGGGATTATTGTTGCTAAGGAAAAGATAAAAGGGTGTACATATGTCATGTAAAGGTAATATGTTGCAACTGCATCAGATACTGAATAGGAAGCCATTGTCTGCACAAAATAAGCATCAAAAAAACATATCGTGGCACTCAGAAATGGAGAACAATAAAAGCAGTACACTGACAAATAATGTAAACAAGCAATGTAAATAGCAATGCAATATTATCTTTTACTCCTGCTAGTGAAAAACAACATGAGTGAATCTAGAAATTGAAATGAATATTCAAGTATATCATTATGACTGACCTGCGGCTCTTCCATTGCAAAGCGGACCATATCCTCAGGATTTACTTCCAATGGATCATAACCTAACTTTGCTTTTGTAACGGCCTGCATTACAATCCAAAGAAAGAAAGAAAGAAATTATATTACATAGAATAAATTAATGGACTGGAATGTACATCAGATACAATAGAAAAGAACTAGGAAAAGGTGTCCTAGACTCAAAGTAAAACACAATAAATCAAGAAAAGCAAGCAAAGCAAAGAAATACAAACAGGGATTAACCCAATAAGAATAACGCACAAACTAGTATTCATATTTCATATAAATAGAAGTGCAAGGGCAAAAGAGCTGAGAACCAACAACCAAAGATAAACAAATCAACATCTCTACGAAATTAATAGAGTCACATGGACAATTAACTAAAATGTTAAGCATTGACATAATACTCGCGTCTTTCTGATTCGTTGTCTACAGCTTAAAATGGGAATACATCTACTAAACGTAATACAACTCACTCGACAAATTCAAATGTGGTAGAAGAGCAATCAACAGAATAGTGAATCCAATCTATAGGTCTGCGGCATTGACAGCGCTTGCTGGTTTGAGCAGAGACCCAAAAGGAGGCCTGGTTGGGGATGCAATATGCATTCCCACAGCAAGGAAGAACAAAGACATGATGCAAGCATTATTCTGATGAGAGGACTGGCAACGAATAACATGCCAACATATGCTTATTTTGTACACTTCAATAAAAATCTACTTTCTCACGATCAGATGAAAAGGCTGCAAGAGATCATTCAAGGCATTCACATCATCATCTTAGCTCTTGACTGACAGGAAGTCATTATAATGGGAGGAATCCCCTTTGACAGTAATTTGCCAAAAAAAAATCATAAATGTAGAAAACAAAAAGTATAAAATGCCATTTAAAGAGCTGTTTTAGTGTACTTAGGGAAGCTGGTAGGCACAATACAGGACAGAACCAGAGTAAACATATACCCACCATTTTAAGCTCAAACAAGACATCCACTGAATAGTTCTCCTATTAAAAATGAAAAGCGGGATTCATGAAACTACCCAATTTAAAAGGTTTCATTGTGCATTCTGTCCGTTAAGCAAAGTGCAACTTGAGATTAGATTATTTGAAGAAGTAACCTTCCAGAACATATGCAAAATGAAGCGTACACTTTCTGCCAAGTTTGGATCGGGGACGTTCTACTTCTGGATGAAGAGGTTCTGCAAGTTAAAAATAAAACTAAAGCACCAAAATAAATGACAACTTTTCTGTTTATAGTGTTACTACTGCCACAAACATGGGAAAGGTACATAACAATCTGCTCACTATTTAGATTTGAAGAAATGCATGGACCGGAGCTGAAAAATATCAAGATAGTAAGACATTAGATCTTGAAGAAGAAAGAAGAGGAGGTTCAAAGAATCAAAATTACAATTAACGAAAAAAACAATTTTGGCATATACATGAAAAAGGAAAACTCACACATTTTAAGCTAAGGATAAATCCATTTTAATTTCAGACTGGGCAATACATTTAACATAAGAGGAAGGAAAATGCATTCACCAAGGACAAATGATTAAATAATAACTGGAGCAAGTCTTGATCTATTTCTTTTATTTAAGCTCCTTCCAAACATATTATATAAACTCTAACTATTTAACTATTAAAAAGTTACAGTGTTTTGATAGACAGAACTAGCACCTTCAAGCCCTGGCTACCTTGTGGTAGATAACTGTCACGCTTAACCCAAGCAAAACAATCTAGGTGGCAGGCAAATTTAGCACGGCATTCACCTTGAATTTTATCACAACGGAAGCCAAGTTCCTGTAGTCAACCAAAAGTAATATCAGAATGATATGGTAGAATATCTTCACATAACAGAAACAACTTTAGAATAACGATTTACTGAAGATGAAAACTTAAAAGTAGCCAAAGACAAATTAACAAATCACTTTGATAGAGTCCAGATGTGAAATTACTAATCAACCTTCTCATATTCCAAATCTCTAGGCTGAGATATAATTCTAAGCTTATTTGAAAACATAAATGGAATTTGAAATTTCTATATTAATGTTCATGAATAAGCAGACTTGGTAAACAGGATTAGAGTGCCAGTCTCAAATAACAACCAACGGAAATGATATAGAAAGAGTGGTTCCTTGAACAACTGAATAAACAAAATAAAAAGAGAGAAATATATATATACAATGAAAGTGTTAATTTTAAATCTATCCCACCATGGAAAAAGTTAATGCTAAAGCTAGCACAAGTGCCAGCTAAAAACATTTTTTGGAAAATGGACTTAATTAATGGGGTCATGAGACTGAATCCTAGGCAGCAACAATGCATTCAGACCCGGAGAAATGAGGAAAGCGAAGAGTAAAATATTCTAACCATATTTGCAAAACTCGTTTAGTACTCGCAAGCCAGATTGCTAGGCAAGTTACTCACCAACAAGATTTTGTAAAATTCATGGTGATTCTTCCCTATAAAACTCACGAGTCAACAAAAAAACACAATTTTTGTGCTAATAACTTGTCCAACTCCATATAAAAAACTCTTTCTACCTACAGTTTTGAAGAAAAACACTATTTTCACTTCATTTTCACACATGACTGCCAACTTAGGATAATTAATCTTTTATAAATTATATTTTACTTTATTTCTTAGTTTTGAGTTGTCTTGGCCATGCATTTCATATTTTAAATTTTGGTATGTCAACAACAAAGGGGTTTTTTATCACCAAAACTATGAACAATATTTTGTCCCATGCTTGTCCTAAGGTCAAATGGGATATGTATGAGTGGTAAATGATCTCGAACACATGACAGAGCCATCAGTTCAAATCACCAAGAGACATGTTAAGTGCTAAAATTGGAAAAATATTGCATCCAACTCTGGTCCCTGGTGCAGCATATCCAAATGGGCACACCCAGGTACAAATCCTAGATGACTTTGATCTACAATATCCGCCATTATCCAATCTAAATTAAACATCACCTGGCAAGGGAATTCATCCATAAAGAGACAAAACTAATATATAAATAGATCATGCAGAGCACTTCAAATTTATAGCATCACAAATGAAACGTTCTATTCATACACCTTTTATCTGAGAAATACACTATTATATTGGAGTGAAAATCAGTCTTCCTTGCTAGATAAATTGCCCAGAGAACACAATCAAAATGTATTATTTATTAGAAATGACTAAATAAAATAAATGTTTGATTAGATATAATTAGAACAGGATCATAATAAATTACTGAAGGCATCTGGAACAATTACTCTATACATGAAGACTTTAAATGGCAATTTTTTTAATCAATGCAGATTAATTGAAGCATCATGAATCGTGAACTTTCTCCTGAATAGAAAGTAATTCAAAACCACCAATAGTTTGCTAATTTAAGCCATTTTTATATTTGATAAGGTAAACCACTTACATCACTCATTTTCATTCCATAATGATTAGCTCGTTGCTCCAGGAAAGGCCAATCAAAAAAATCACCATTGTATGTCACATAAATCCCAGGTTTCACTTCATGCATATGATCAAACCACCGCTTAATAAGCTCTCTCTGCATATATATCAAATTTTAAGGGAATCAAAATGAGTTTCAAAATCCCAGGGTTTATGATAGAAAAGAAAATATCCTAAACTACCTCATTTGGTACATTGGTCACTTTGAAAAATCCTTGGAATTCTGGCTTTGGTGTGTACTCCAAGTCTTCAATGTCCTCCCCAACGCACTTCAAAAAAAGCAGCAAGATTTAGAAAGCCAAAGAGTGGGACTATATTCAATGAATGCACCATCATTCTACGAATAATGAAACACATATTACAAATACATGAAAGTGCAAACCCTTTTGAATGTCGAAGAAGGATTTACAGCATTGTATACACTAGTTCATCTCTCATGGACTCAACTACAGCCTATATGTTAGGAGTAGTGCAATTTAACTTATCAATTCCTTGGTCATCAATGATCATAATCCCAGACTACAATGTAGCTTAATTATGGAATGTCATAATAAAATTGCCTGACAACATGCAGCACAACACAACATAGACAACAACCATAATTAGTTCTAGAATTTCCTATAGAGGTTTTGAACCAGCTAAAAACACGAGGACACATAATGCAAAGCACCATCCATACAAGATATGCCACAACATAGACAGCATCCCCAATGACTTCCTTTAACTTTCTACGAAGCCCTTGAATCAGCTTGAACTTGATACCAAAATAAGGCTTGCAACTAACAGCACAAAACATAATAATGGTGAAACATCTGAGTGGTTATTACAGCAATATTGCACCTGATTAAAAGATGCAGAGAGACAAAGAGACAGTATTGACGTACTCAAGCAAATGCATTATTTACAGAGAGCTAATTAGATAAATTTTCACATTTTTGAGAGTAATTCATGATTAACAGCCAAAAGTCATATACATCTATAACATGCTTTAACTCCCAAAGGGAATACTAGCTCAATCAATCAATTTCCTAGATTTGCAGCACACTCTATTAAGAAAAAAAATTCATCTAGACCTGAAAATTTACCCAATGAAGCATCACATTAAGAAGTTAAAAAAATTGTTAAAGCTCAAAAGCATAATGCACAAGTGCTCAGAAATGACCAAGTACCATATCATTATTTCTAATGGCTCCCTAGTTGTTCCAAATAAAACCAACCACCTGCATCTTCAATCTGATAATTGCATAAGCCATGCCCTTGTAAGAGATTGCCTCCTTTTGGTCATACGGTGCTCGTACTTTCAAATCTCTGACATGTTACTTCAAAGGTGCCTCTCTTCAATACTGTTATTAGGGATTCAGTTTACGTCAGAGTAAGGTTTAGGGCCCTAGTTTGCAGTGTTCACACTAAAAACTAGCTCAAAGGGGCCAAAATCCCAATGCTTCAACATCTGATTCAGTGTTGTCACACAATACATTTAGGCTTGTTTTCTGCAACCCAAACTCAAATCCTTGTGTTATTCAGATTCAAGCCGTGAAAGATACCCTTGCTTAGCACTTTATTCTTCAAGGATTGTTCTTTGGGCCCCACTAGATATTGGCATTGTTATCATTTCGAGAATTCTACTCCTCGAGTCTACCACATCATTGAAAGATCAACTTCTTCTATTCAAGTATTCCTAAGACGCAACTACAAGTCTTTTACCCTTGAATGTCACCAATAGGTTTGTCAGAGAGGATTTTTTTTGTCAATCTATCCAAGTCACTTCTCAACCCCAAGTTGGCTTTCTATGCTTAACATTTCTTGTGCATTGTAGATGGCATCATAACTTAACTACTGTTTCCAACAACAAAGATCACTTTTAATGAAGATTTCCCTTGGCCAGGAGAATATGCTTCCACAAGTTACATGTTGAAACAGACCACCACATCTCATGGGGGAGAAATACATAGTTCTTGCGCTCCCTTTTAGTACCATGTCTGACCCTTTTTTAGTTTTCCCGCACATAAATCCTTGCATCAGATCCGCAGGATCACCAAGCTAATAAATTTTTCCAACTTGCTGTAAGCATTGATGTCTTGAAGCACCTCTTAAAACTATCCTTCCCCAAGTTTCTGGGACGGGGACAGCGGGACATGTTTCTGGTACAGGGGTACTTTTTTGCCCTTTTCAAGGGGACGGCTATTAAAAAATAAGGAATTTTCAAGTATTCCAATGAAAATTTAAGTATCCATATGATAACATTGATAAAGCATTCATCATAGACATTGTAAAGCCTTTGTGAGCATGGGGTAATTGAATAATAATATTGATCTTTATATATACGTATGAGCATGATTTCATATTTATATGAGAATCTAAAGTCTTCAAGACTGCACGTTTGTTGTCAAACTAATTAACAAAGAGGCATGGTTTACAAGTAAAGCAACGATTGCTTATGTTCCCATATGAACTTAAATAGGATAATTCTGGGTTGTCTCTGCAAATACATTTTTGTATTATGAAATGGCATTTATTGCCAACTATGACTTAATCTGTATTCGACAGTGCAATGAATATAGCATGCCAACTTTGTCTATGCCATCATTGTACACTAAACAAGTTGTCCATTCTATGAAACAAGATAATCCTTAATTATTGCTTTGACTGTGAAGATGTAGAGATTTGCAATAGGCTATATGTATTTCGCAGATTTTGTGATCATGATTCATCATTGGTCTAATACTTGGTTAGTCTAATAGTTGATGTCGGTTCGGGGGCAACACCCCCAATGCAGTCAAGGGGTGACACACCTTGTCGGGGTCTTGGGCCAATGCCCCCATCAGAGTTGAGGGGTAGCTAACCGTCCCTGACACAAATGGGAGACATTTGGACATCCCCTGGTTGTCTTGGGGATGGCTAGCCATCCCCTAACATACCCTACTACTTTCTGATATCCCAGGGACGTTGGCTAATTTTTAACAAAAAAGAAGGGGAGGTGACATTTCCTAGGCGTCCCTGAGTCCCTGAAACATTTTTGTAATGTCCCCTTAAATGCTTGGAATATATTATCCTTTATACTTTGTTGGTGAAAGGGTCACCACCTTTCATAAGAAATGAGTCACCTTTTTTTTCATTTTTCCCTTTGAGAATAATACATTATTCCCCAAATAGATCACCCCCTTTTTACCCCCTCCTCAAATAAAGCCTTCTCGCCTTTATATCCTCCAATGTGAAGGAGAGTCGCACATCTTCATAATGGTCACAACCTTTCACAATTACCACCCTTCGAAAGGGTCACAAACCTTCATCGTTGCTGCCCCTTTGAAAGAGTCGCTTCCTTATCTTCTTATTCCTTTCTTCTTCCATTGATGCTTCCTTAATTATTTTGCTCCATTCTTTCTTCCTTCATATCTTTTTTTTCAAATGAAGTTCTCTACTCTCCCTTTTATATCTCATGTTTAAGGGAGTCACAATTTTTCATTTCATGCCTTTTGACCATTCATTAAACTTTACTAAATTTTAATTATATTTAATTTTTATTTTGTTCTTTTATATTTTAATTTATTATTATTATTAATAAATCCTATTTCAACAAGGGGGCATTACAATTTCCTATGGGGGATGGAGTTAAAAAGGTAGGGACTTGTGCCCGGGGCGCACTCCTTAAAAACAGTGACTCGTGTTAAGAGGGCAAATTAGTGAGATGACATGCCTCTTTGTGTATTATTATTAACATGCCCCATGCACTATCCCAATCTGAGCAAAGCAATTATAATTAAAGACCCTCTCCTTCTTTTGAGAAATACAAAGCTTTCTTCTAGGATTGCACATCCAAACCCTATCAACTTTTGGCAGTCTCCTATGAGAAACCTAAAATCCTAGTTGGACCTTTTGTGATCGTAGACAACATTTTTATTGATTCTCCTAGTCCAAGCCTTACTGTAGATGTGTGATAGTGCTTTGGCTCCTTTCTTAGTCTCTCGCTCAATCCTAATTAGCTCAACGTCCTTCCTGCGGTCTTTATCTTGCAATGCTATCTATATGTGTAGCAGATCCCATGGCTCAAGGTTTAATTGCATTCACTTCATCCCTCTTTTTGTGTTCACATTTCTCGAGTATTCTATTTTAGTTAGCATTCATATCTTATTTTAGTATTTGACCATAGAATTTTAGCTAATTATACTTTGGGTACCATTCAATTATTTTGGTTATGCTTGGATGTGAAAATAAATTGTTTATTCCTTTTTATTTCAATGTTATACCTTCAATTTCAATTTAATGGTTGTCTCCGGAATAATATTTCTCAAATAAACATTTTGTAACTTATTTTCTTTATTCCCAAGACTCCAACTGCCCATTTTTCCATTCATTAAAGATAAGTTGAAACACAAACTGTTATTTCATCTATAAGCATTTCCACTAACCAACCAGTCTGAGCTATAATAAACTAGAATGCCATAACATATATTGACAATTACAGCTAGACAATGGCACTTGTTTGTTTTCAATTTTTACATTCATTTCAAGTCAATGACTATCTCCCAAATAATTTTCCTAGAATGAACATTTTATGACTTTATTTTCTTTTTTCCCAAGACTCCAACTACCCATATTCCCATTCATAGAAAAACACAAACAACTATTTTATCCGTTAAGCATTTCCATTCTGTAACCAACTGGAGCTGTAATAAAAGAGAATGTTAAAACATATATTGACAATTACATTTAAACAATGGCACTTGTTTGTACCTCGCGATTAATGATAAGGTAGCCTTCACCATCCACCATGTATGAAATCATCATTACCATATCATACTCAGCATCGGGGAATTTCAAAGGAAGCTTGGTCGTCTCTATATCAAAAGCACACACATGGACCTCAGCGCGCTGAAGAAGATCAGCCCTCCTTTCTAGGGTAACTTTAGCAGAGTCCACTTTGACAGTATACCACTGTCCACACCTTGCATCTGTGTGATTTCAAAACAAATGAGTACAACAAGGTTGGAGTTTCTTAAAACTATTTATGAGTGCTTTGGCACATATATCAAAAAACGGCAGTAAGCTTGCTATAGATTCTTGACATTTTTACCCCAAGGAATCACAATATTATAATAATACACTGCCACATATTTTTGTATTTAAAGTTCAAACTCTATTGAGTTATGATATATGCCTCTGTATTCTTATCAAAACATCATCAAATTAGGACTGCATGACCAACTGACAAACACTGCAATCTACCGAAGGACATGTGTGAAACAAAGGTATAGAGATATGCAAGCACATCATCCCAATCTTGTAATAAATTTTCATGCATAAGGAATGTGAAAACAACAACAAAAACTGCATTCATGATCTGTATCATCCACTTCATGCAATATTCTCTGTTATCAGTAAAACATTATCCTAACAGAATCCTCACCATTATCAATAGCAAAGCGAACATGGTAGGGGACATCATACTCCCGCATGTCAATAATGCAATCCAAAAAGTCTTGTATCTTCTGTTTATCACTGTATGAAGCAACAAAAAATCAAACATCACAATTTAGTAATCTTCTGTTTATCACTATTAGTTTGATCAACTTTTAGATTTCATATTTGTTAATCTTGTTGTGTAAAAGTCAATTATAATTATATTTATAAAAGAACAAAAAATTGCTACACATTCCAACAAACAACTATTTAATTTGATGGCTACTCTGCTTTCTGATACAAGTGCACAGAACCCAAAATAAAACAGAAAACAATAAATTTCTCCATAAAACATTGTCATATAGGATATGAAAACTGTAAATAAGCTAATTCAATTAAAAAACAAATCCCCAGTTACATCTGAAGCTAAACCGCCAGTTATTAATTACCTCTTGCCAATAAAGAAGGATTCATAAGCATCTGTTGCTTCAAGCTTAGCCTGGTTCCTTTCAACAACAGGCAGGAGATCACTTTTAACATGCATTAGTTCCTGAACAGTGTCGAAGCTGACTTTGAGATATGTCTTATACAAGCCTGACAAATGATTTTTCTGCAATAACAAGATACGAACCTATAAATGAATTTCATTGGAAACATAATAAATTTGAAACAAATAAACTACCCCCATGCTTGAAAACAAATAAACAGCAACTCAATCAAGTTATGTCATGTTGATTCAGTAATTTCCAGAATTAATAGGCCAGCTTAACAAGGTTTTCAACCAGATTCTAGCATATAAGGTGTGGCAATTGATCAAAGCATATCAAAATCCAACAGTATGTTGTGCCCCATAAGTGAACAAGTCTAACCAGATGCACTCTAACACCATTCAATGATAATTTGGGACAAAGTTCTTTATTCAAATCTAATAGTAATGCTATTACTGTTAGCATGTTATTCATCATTTATTATTGAATAACCAAAACCAAGTAACCAAAAGTTATGATGGGGATTCATATCAAACTCCCTACAACATTGGTGCAAAGCATCCAATTGTGTATAACCCACACTAACCACTAGCAAGTCACAACAAAATAATAGTAGTTAATTTTGGACATGATAAATGATCATAACTAACCGAGCACCAATTGTTTGAAGCATATTGGCAAACAATAGAACGACTTGAGCATAATTGTAATTATTTGATCATGCAAATGCATCAAACACAAAAATTGTTCAATTGTATGCCAATAGCAATGAATACAAAAAAATTTCCTTACATAAAAAAATGCATCTAGAATGATCACATGTGAACCATAGAATGGACTGTGTAAAAGAATGAGGTTCAAACGTGTTTAGTGTGCTACAATCATTCATAGCACACCTTCTCAGTGTAGGGAATAGCAGTGAAGCCACAATCAAAGAAACTGAACATATAGACCATGACTACCCACCAAATCCAGGTCTTCTTTGTCCACAACTTCTATATCAGAAATATGACCCTCATATCGACGACGCAAGTATGCCTCCACATCCAACTCTGTTTTTTCCTGCATATTAATGCATGCAATGGAATAGTCTTAGATAAGCAAAATAAAAACAACATAGATGCTATATATCAGGATTTGATCGCATCATCATTCTCAATAGACTAACATGTTTGTGACCATAAACAAGTGAAAACATAGAAGAAACTGAAAGGTTCGTAAGAAAACCTCCACAACAAAAAATTTGATTGAAATGGAAAAACCATAGAAGAAATTAACAGCAATTATGACAATGCATAATTTATTGTGGAACTTAAATGTATTGGTATTGTATACCAAACATGATCGATATACAAAGCAAATAAACTAGACAGTCAGATTATATGTGTGCATTTTTACCTTTGTGGCAACATAGAAGTATGGAGCGAACTTAAACTTGGACTTGAATGTAGATCCGTCCTGTCATACAAAAGGCAACAAACATATCAGGGAGGAGTCCAACCAATGCAACATACTTACAGATATGTTCTTAGTAAAGCTGCTGAGTAACTTGTGGAAGAATAAAACTACCTATCAACTCACCTGACATACAAAATAGAGATCAACACAGCTGAATGTTTTGTTGTCATCTTCGTCTTCAAATGATGACTGCAGAAGATATTAATCAAAATGACAACATTTCAGTAAAGATGGGCCACTCTGAGAGAATCAAAAGCAAACAAAGGCATTGTGATGTAGTGGTAGTTGAGTATATTAATAAATAAAGTAATTTAAATTCAAGTCCCTTTTGGTAGAATGTGATCTAGCATGCCTGGGGGTTGTGTCCTCATTTGCATTCCAATAGTTGTGAGATCCATTAAGAAACCCCAATTTCCCATACAGAAAACATTGATGCAAATACAAAATTTTATATTTCCAAGAAGACCTATTCAAACAAAACCTGAACTACATACATGCAATCATAATGTACATGGTCTTTGGCCTCAACTCAAAGATCAAAATAACAGTGCTGATAAAAGAATACCACCTAAAAAATAGTCAATTGCAAATAGAATGAAGTGAAGAAGCATCATATCCTTTACCGAGTCTATATTAAGAATGTAAGATAAAAGAGAAGCTAGGGCTTCATTATAACCACTATATTTTAGCATAGGGAGAGAAAGAGCATATTGATAACAAATTCTTATCTTGACTTAAAGGGGGAGCACAGAATCAGATTACTTGTTTGTTTTCTCTTGAAAACACTGTTGAAAGAGGAAGCTTTTTGGAAAATGGTCTGAAAAAGAAAATATGATTTGTATCACACAAAACCTAAACATAATAATATCTTCAAAATGCTGATATATGGCATTTTCTAATGTATCAAACATTCTATCAGCTTGCCAAAGAAACTCATGGGGCTTTTTGACTACCCAGTGCCTGATAGTTAGTTGCAATGTACCAAAGAAAGGATGGTAATTACAGATGTGACATCTGTAAACATTGACTTATAAGTATACAAAAGTATGCTAACTAAACGTTTCCAATGGACTATTTCCATCTCACTGTTTCTCTCTCTTGTCAGAGTAAATTTGGTATTTGGTTTCTCAAGCATTGACTTCATCTAGACAATATCTTGCACCTAATATCCAAGAAATTGGATGTAAAAGTGCCTCAAAGGCTGGATTGATTCAGATGATAATGAAGATGTAGTTAAACCTGAGAAAACAGAAAAGTTTGCTAACGTTGATGACTACCCACATTGAGAAGACCTAACACCATGCTACAAAAACTAACTATTGTTTTATGGTTAAAAGCTGGATTTGATTTTAAATAATTTGGCAGCAAACTCAGTGTGAAAAAATTTTAACTTCCTTTATCCCTGATAGCATGCCATTCTGGTCTTCAAACTCCTGTTATGAGGGCAGATAGTGGAGGTTGTTTTTCCCATTGAATCCTCTGATGGTTTTAGTGGCCCTTTCACTTGACCCTGCATTTGTAAAGGACAAACTTTTTATTCAATTTATTATCACCATATGGGTCAGTTATTGTCAGGATCCTTCGAACCATAATCTTGGCTTGAAAATGATATCTGACATGCACAAAAATTTTAAATTTCTACAAGTGTAAGGGTCTCTCCTACATAATATAATGTTTTTAGAACATTGAAAATTTGAGGTCTGGCAGTGGTATGTTGGCAGAAAGGATTTTGCATTTGAGACAAAGGGCCTCAAACTTCACTAATGTTCACTCGATAACAATATTTATGAATTTCATCTCAACATACCTTCACTTTAAGATGTCTCATGTTTAATGACAATAGCAACAAAGCTTATCTAAATCAGATGATAGTCAGAACATGCTCAACTTGCTGGCTAGATCTTCTTTCTTGAATAAAGGAGAACTTTAAGCAAGAAATAAGAGTAGTTCACTCTTTAATCTTTAAACCAGTAAGACAACAATTAAACATAACATTTTTTATTGAGCCTCTTCCATCCCTTCTCTGTAATTTGAGGAGAGAGAGAGAGAGAGAGAGAGAGCTCGTGACTTCCACCTCAACATGTTTCCCCTCAACGTCATGGTCATGTTTCTTCCTTACAATGCAACCCAACTTCCTCTTGACGACATACATCCACTCCTCTCTAGTTGCCTCTCCAATCAAAGGGACATATGCATATTGCAGGCTTTTTCACTATTATAGGAATTACTTTGGCCTTGGATGTTATGTGTGATTCTAGTGGGAGTACCCCTCTTGATGCACAACACTCCCTCGTAAGCATTATCAAATCTTGTTAAACCCCTTCACAATGTTTGATGATGGCACTAGCAATTTCACCATTTCTAGACTAAATAATGTTTACTTGATGTTCTTCAATTTTTCACTATGGCTGCTCTTTGCTCTGAGGTTCTTGTTCCCCTTTCTTAAATATTTGTACCTATTTGTTGACCACTGTTTGTGGCTCCCCGTTGCTTTGTATGTTTTATTTTTGCTCTTCCCCTTGGTGGAAACTCTAACTCTCTGTAATGTCCCCAATCCCGCAGTAAGCCAGTATGGCGCTCGGTTAGTCTATCTCCCCCATCCGGATAGGCTAAAGGCTTCTTTCAGAGGATGTCAGCCAGTCATAGGCTTCAGTGGGCGAGCTTTTATTATTTGGGCTCATTTTATAAAGTAAAGTCACTTTACTTTATAAAAAGATATTATAAAGTCACTTTATGACTTTAAGTTACTTTATTTTATAAAAGTGACTTAAGTGACTTAAAGTAACTTAAGTGGGCTCCTTTATCCCACATTGCTTAAGTTGTGGAGTTTTCCCTCACTTCAAGGTTATAAAAGAACAAAGCTTTCTTGGGAAAAACACCATGGAAATTTATAAACCAAAGAAAAACGAATCTGGTTGAATTTGTGACTGGTCTATTTATTGAGGACGTAGCCCCTTGAAGAAATACTGGAAAGTTGGATGCAGCCCTGACTTTCTTGTTGTGGTGAAATTATTCAGATTTCACATTGGAGATTAACATATAAGTATAGAATTCAGTTTTGGTGTTTACATCTTGGAGTTCAGAATCCACATTTTATGAAATGGTATCTCTCTAGAAATATAGCGCAGGCAATTGAATATTAGGGCCAGTGACATTGGGAATGACACCCTCATCAGTGTAGCAACCGTATGAAGGAACTGTGAATGGCAGGGCAGTTATAACAGAGATTATTTTAAAATCCCATCAGCAACGTAAGGCAAAAACTGGAGAAGCGTTTAGCTTTGCGTGTGACCAAGGAGGGATTCTGGTGTGTAGTTACGGGAGTTCCCAACTCCTTGCATTTACGGGAGAAGTGGACATTGCAGAAGCACTAAGAAGCGCGTGAAAGCTTTCTGAGAGCCACGCATAGCACTGGAGCAACGCGTGGAACATGTTGTCAATCCCGCACGTGGCACTGGAGTAACCGCGGGGGGGGGACTGGTTTGATGTGAATACAATCTGCAGCTTGGGCGTGGACGGAGTGGTTCCTAGCGTAGACATAACACGCGGGACTGCTTGCAATCTAAAGTGGTAGTGGACGTGCCCACAGGAATAACAACAGCAGTGACTAGTGTTGAAGGGTCTCCTGCAGTGAACGTACCTACATTTTCCCAGCTTCATTAAAGTCAACTAGAATATCTATGTATCGGTCATAAGTGGTGTCTGCCACTCTTGCAATTATTATTATTGTTAATATTCTTGGAAATGAAAAGACTTAATAAGAGTGGGAAATTTCTGGTCTAAATCCGTTTACTTTCCAAATAGTCTTTACTTTATTTCCTAGCATTGTATTACATATGTGCAGATATTTGAGATTGTTAAAACAAATTTCACGGCATACCAAATCATTTCGGAAGGGGAATTGCAGAAAAACCTTGAAGGCTAAACACTTAATAAATATTCATACCCATATTCACTGGTGAAGTTTTGAAAGCTCCAGAATCTACTTAGGATCATTACACTCTCTTAACTCCCATTGACCTACTTTTGGTCTCCAAGGACATTAACATACTTTTGTCTTTCTTTCTTTCCTTTTTTCAAGGAGATTACCTTTCCTCTTTGCGAGACATTTCTATAATGTTGTCTTGCATTTTTCCTCCTTGTTCACGAAAAGTGACCCTAGTGTTGTGGAGGACAAACAATTCATCTGGTTTGTATTCCACCTTTGGTTGCTAAGGATATGAACAATCTACTCATGGGTCCAATTTCAATTGAAGAGCTTGAGAAAGTTATGTTTTAGATGAAGAAAAGTAATTCTCGTAGTCTTGGTGGTTTTCATACAAAACCTTTTTCAAGAATGTTGGAAATTCCTAAAGCTTGATCTACTAGAGGTTGTTTGTGAATTTGTGGCCAATACACAAATACTTAAAGCTATTAATTCTACTTTCTTGGCCTTGATTCCTAGAAAAGAGAAGGCAAAATTCTTTTGATTTGTTTCATCCCATTGCCCTTTGCAATGTCACAAGAAAATCACCAAACTCATTATAGAGTGCTTAAAGCAGATTTTGACTTCTCTTAACCAAGGTGATTTTGTTAAAGGGTACCAAATCTGATGGTGTTGTTCTTGAGGTTTTTCATTATATGGCCATGTCTAAGGCCCATGACAAGGGTTGATGATCATTCCTCGAGAATGTTCTATCAATTTTTGGATTTTGCTCAAGGAGGATTGAATAGATAATGAGTTGTGTGGTTTTTCCTTCCTTCTTTGTTCTTATTTACGTTCTCCCTTCTCTCTTTATGGCTTCCACAAGACTTCACCCACGGTAAACCTAGATCTTCATGCATCTTCAACCTAATGAAAAAAGGTTTAGGCGGAATGCTTAAGAACCAAACAATTAATGATTACATCAAGAGTTGGTATTGGGTTCAAGATGGCGTCCCCTATAGCAACTTAAGGTTGTGGATGGTATTGCTTTCACGATGGTTGGTGAAGTCCAAGACGCAATCAATTTTAGGAAAGCTTTGGATTTATATTTGTCTACCTCTAGTCAATAGTTTAATGAAGACAAGTCCAACACTTTTTTTAAACTCATGTTGTTTATCCAGCAAAGAATCACGTCACATTTTACACTTTAAAATAGGGAATCTCTCATTGGATTGTTTGAAAATATATTCATCTTCTAGCGACCCCAAACAAGATCAATGGAAGAGTATTTTGGACAAATTTCAAAAGAGTGTTAGTCATTGGCCTTTCCAATAGCTATCTTTTGTTTGATGGTTGACAATTCTAAGATCTACATTGCAAGCTCTTCCTATTTACAGAGTCTTAGTGCTATCAGCCCCTCGGAATTTTTTTCAAAAAAATTGACACTATCTAGGATATTTTTATGGGCAAGAAATTTAAATTTCCAAAAATTGAACTCAATCAATTAGGATTAAGCGTGTAGACCTAAACAATATGGTGTCCTTGACCTAAGGCAATTGGAGCTCAATAGCCAAGCCCTAGCTGCCAAATTTTATTGGAGATGGTAAAAGTATCCAAAGTAACCTTAAGTTAAAATTCCTAACAAGCAAAATGCAGAAGAAAAGAATCCATCGAGCTGTGCTCTAAAGGGCGTTGAGCATGGCAAGGAATCAAACCCTGGCGAGAGAAGGGCTCTTATATGTGTGACGGTATTAATTTTGAAGATTGACGAAAGAAATTTTCAGAGAAAAAAGGAGAAGAGTGATTTTCCACAACAAAGTGAGCAAGTATGGGAACTTACCTTACAGATGCTACCGGTACTCATCCAGCACTCTTTCGTCCATTCTAAGCCAGCTGTACTTTTATAGGTTCATTTTCTGTTTAGATTATTTGTGCACATTGATATATGGTTTCTTCTCTCACTACATAAAAAAGAACGAAATGAATTCTTGAGCTAGCTGAGATGACAACCGACAAGTCCTTGAATGGGCGAGTGTGTTGAAAGGGGAAGTTGAAATCAAATAACTGTTCTTTGATGAAAAGGGAAACTGAGGCCTCAGAGTTCTCCGTCTGTGCAATTAAAATGGAAACATATGTTTGGCAGCATTAAAAAAGAAGCGTACGGGAGCTTAACTTACAGCTATGGAAAACCATGCCTGTCATTGTTCAGATTTAACGAAAAATATAACTGGTTGTTCTAATTTTCTACTAATTCTTAACACGATTTTGGAAATCTCATAGACTGCTCCCCTGATCTGTTCGATTCCAGCTATAGTTTTCCTCCCCTGTGACATTTTAGTTACTTACATACACTAACATGATTTAACTACCTGAAAGAGAATAAGGGTTGCACATCCTTTGGTATAGTGTTGTGATGAACTAGAAGAGTTGACAGAATGACTATTTCGTTCAACGAAAAAAAAAAACGATATCTCATAGTTCTTCCATAGCTGCAACTTACAGAAAAAGCATTTGATAAAACTCAAAAGAAAATAAAAAAGCGCGCATTGAAGCTTCAACTTACAGATGTCATTGTAAGAAGCCATCCTAAGCGAGGTTCGCCTTCAGTGAAGAGATCGAACCCTAGCTTGGCCTCTAGCTCCTCCTCTTCACCACGCTTGATCTTATTCAGACCGGGTTTCCTGCCGGAGGCTCTGCCCCCTCCACCTCCTCCCCTGCCTCGTCCTCCCCATCCTCTACCACGCCCGCCTTCGGGCGCATTGGATCTGTAACCCACGCCTCCACCGGGCACATTTTTGCCTCTGCCTTGAGCGCTCATATTGTTCTCCTTTTGATTCAGTTGAGCGTAGAGGGACTCGAACTCTGGATTTCGAGTAAGATGGGTTTTCAGTTAGAAAAAGGAGTGATTGATTCAGAATGGGTGGAAGTGTAGGAGAGAGTAATTTGGCGGCAAATATTGCGCGCGGGAATGTCAAAATACATATTTTAAGTTTTGCACGAAGTTTCAGGGCACGAGTTCAAACTTGAATGCTTCTTTTGTCATTTCGTGTTTCTTCGTTTCTTATTAAAAGTGACGGTCCTTGTTGAGAAAATGAGTGTGGATTAAAATTTCAGACTTTAAAAATAAGTGTTTAAATGCTGAATTTAAGTGCTTATATAAGTATAAAAACTAGCACTTGCATTTGCATCCAAGGAGGTTCAAGGGATAAGCTAATAGGAAATTATAAGTAAAATTTAAATGTATAAAAAAATTAGATTTTTATATAAAATATAAATTATTTGCATTAGTTAAAATATTAATAAATATTTGTCTTTTTAGTTATATTGTCAAGACTCAGTAATGGCCACCAATTAGTTCTTGCCAATTTAGACTCTGATTTTGTTTTGGTTTGGAATTCATTTCAAAGGTTTGTTTATGCTCCTTTCAGAAAGCTATGTTTTTGTAAACATGAAAGGGCTCTCCGGAAATTTTGTTTGTGGCATATGATTAAAGCAGTTTGTTGACCCATTTGGTGATGAAATATGTTTCAGATTGATTTGGGGTTTAGCTATTATTGTGCATATACAGTTGATGAGCTCTAAAACTAGATTTTGTGTGACTAAGAACTAAATTTGGATAATGTATGAAGCTTCAGTTGTCCAGGGTTAGGACACAATGTTCATGGTTGCTATTATCTGTAGGCTCGTAGTTTACTAGCTTACATTGGTTAGCCACACATAATGAGTGTGGATTAAAATTCATATACTATTAAAAAATAAGTGTTTAAATGTTGAATTTAAGTGCTTATATAAGTATAAAAACTAACACTTGCATTTGCATCCAAGGAGGTTCAAGGGATAAGTTGATAGAAAATTATAAGTAAAATTTAAATGTATAAAAAAATTAGATTTTTATATAAAATATAAATTGTTTGTATTAGTTAAAGTATTAATAAATAATTGTCCTTCTAGTTATATTGTCAAGACTCAGTAATGGCCACCAATTAGTTCTTGCCAATTTAGACTCTGATTTTGTTTTGGTCTGGAATTCATTTCAAAGGATTGTTTATGCTCCTTTCAAAAAGCTATGTTTTCGTAAACATGAAAGGGCTCTCTAGAAATTTTGTTTGTGGCATATGATTAAACCAGTTTGTTGACCCATTTGGTGATGAAATATGTTTCAGATTGATTTGGGGTTTAGCTATTATTGTGCATATACAGTTGATGAGCTCTAAAACTAGATTTTGTGTGACTAAGAACTAAATTTGGATAATGTATGAAGCTTCAGTTGTCCAGGGTCAGGACAGAATGTTCATGGTTGCTATTATCTGTAGGCTCGTAGTTTACTAGCTTACATTGGTTAGCCACACATAATTGGCATGCACCCACTTGCTTCTTATGTTGGTTGAGGTGCTTTGTTTTGCTAATTATTATGTATTTCATCTTACTCTGTGTGTGTGAAAGAAAGAAAGAAAGAAAATAGTTTTAACGTCTACGAGCCTAAAGATAGCCTATGGGACAGACCATCTCACACGCTGAAATTTTCATTTCCACCCTTTTTCTTGTGAAGCTTGATGATGAGTTCCCCCAACTGCTCAACCGTCCCCTCATTGAAAAGATCAAGCCACGAATTCTCGATCAAAAGAGTATTAAAATTGTCCCTATTGTGTGTGTGTGTGTACGCGCGTGCGTGTGTGTGTGTGGAAGATAGTTTGAATATCCTGGGATATTTTGACGTAATATGCACTCACAATTATTCATTGGCAAGGCACCCTTTTACATATATGTTTAGTCGAGGTATTACTCAGTAGATGATTTTGGTCTTTCAATATTATTCAGGCATCTTAGCTCTTAATTGATGATGATGTTGAATTTACAACATGCGTAGTCCTGGAATCGTGAATTGCTTCCTAAGGTTCACCTAATCTATAGTATGTTTGATATCTATCAGTGGCTCAATCTGTTAATTTTTCTCTTAAATTTGTTTACATACTACGATAGCATACATTGATAGTTTGTAAGGGCTATGGGTTTGTTCTGATAAGATAGTCACATGACTTAGTGATACAAGAGTGTTTTGTTGTGATCTTTTTCATTGGTATAGGAATACTACTCTAGATTAGACAAGACTATGTCAATTTAGTTCAAACTTCAAACAAAAGGCTTGTTGATGCAAAGGAAACTTCTGATGTATCCCTGATAGCTTTTTTGACAATATTTTATTGATAAGAGGTCATGATGTGTTCAATGGACAAGTGCTTTGTAGATGTCTTGTGTGGTTATGCAGTTGTTACAAGCTCAAGAAGGTCAGTAAGATATGAAAGACAAAAGTTGGAAGGTGGGAGCTACAATATATGGGAATCAAAGGGTTTAAAGGGTCTTATCACTGGAGAAAGTGTGCAAAGAGATTTTCCAAATCTGATCCACTCCTATAAAGGAAAATTATTTATGTAATAATGAAGCCTCTAGTTATAAAAGGGGTCATGGTTGTAATAAAAAGAGTAAGAATTAGTATTGGCACTACCCTGCAACTTGTTAAAGCGAGAATTGTAATTTCATGATAATCTGAACTTTTTAAAAGTTCTGGGCTATACCAGAGGTTTTCTTTACTCAGTTTTTTCCTCTCAGTGGCCACACCGAACTAAGTTGTAAAATTTCATTAATTAATAAAATATTGGGTATGGCCTATTATCAATCAAAAAATATATTAATAAAACAATTTATAATTAAATTAATTCTAATATGTTTTATTTGTATTTATAATTTCGTAAAAAAAATTATAGGTCATTCACAAAATAGATTTAATGAAATAAAATAAAATTGATTGTCCCCAACCATTGCGAGAGACTTGAGCAAGAAGATTCAGAGCATAAGCATTCATCAAGATAGGAAATGTTTGATGGATTGTAGCTATTGGAATTGTGAAATATTCTATAAACATGCATTCAAAATGTGTAGACATTAAACATGGTGCATAAATAATATGATATAATTAGGTGTTATTTCATGGGATACAATGATTTAGTGGTGGAACATTTATAATTTATTAGAAAAGACTTTCAACTCTATTTAGAAAAATTCAAAAAAATTCAATATGTTTAAACATGAAAACAAAGAGGAGGTGTGCAATTAAGCCGCAACCATGGTTTGTGGATCAATAGTGGAAAATCTTAAGATTGTGAGTTTCCTCTAATTGATCCTCACACGCAAAGGTTAATTTCATTCCTCAAAGCTTGTAGATTGCAGAGAGGGTAAGGCTAGTTGGATACTTGTCTCTATTTATGGTCAGATAAAGAAATGCAAGTCGTTTACATCAATCTTCTATGTTATTCATCCAATATTTCAGCAAATTAGAATGAATGGTCTTCAAAATTATGGAAAATCATCAATAAGTGTATGCACGTTTATTCAAAAAGTTTACCAAAACAGTAGCACATGTGTAACGTATTGAAATTAAAAAAATGGCTACAAATACCCAATCAAATCTAAAGTTTGCTAACATGTGTTTGATCCATTTCTGAAAGTGATATTGAATACTCAACATTTCAAGAGAAATTGATATTTGCAAAAATGTAAAGATTTGTATTTGAAAAACAATAAAATAAAATGTGAAATAAAAAAGAAATGGCTACAAATACTTGATCAAATGTGTAGTTTGCTAACAATTGTTTGATCCACTTTTGAAAGTGATATTGAATACTCAACATTTCAATATAAAATGATATTCGCAAAAATGGAAAGATTTGTGTTTGGAAAACAATAAAAACACGATTAGTGTATGTTTATGTGAATCTCAAATTGTTTTTTTAAAGAAAAATAAATAAATAAATATTTTTAAAATTTTGTTCATTTCTTATTCAATAACATAGATAATTAATTCTAATATGTTTTGTTAGTGTTTCTTTTCTTTTTAAATTATTATTTAAACATTAAAAAATGATAGATTAATAAAAGAATATAATATTCAAAGATATTCTTACAAAAAGAAGATAATAATAAAATGTAGATTCACGATTTTTAAATTTTTAAGCAATGCAAAACCATTACAATCTTATCTACCAACATTAAAAAGAGTTTTTTATCAGTAATTTTATTAATATTTATCTTCTTTTTTAATAATTTTTCTTTTCTATTTTTTCACTCATTAAAAAAGATAGAATATCCTAATAAAAGAAAATAATATTGAAAGATATTCTTACGAAAAGAAGAAATAATAAAATATGTTTTTTTTTTAATTTTATGCTCATTTTTTTTCTTAATAATAAATTTATTTATTTTTTATCGGTAAAAGGCCGAAGCCAGAATTTTATTTATATTAAAATTATTCTTACAATATAACCCCGCTCGTTGCAGGCGCTGGTACGAAAGAGGAGGGTCGAGAAAACCTCCAACTTTGCCCGGGACAAAAGTCCTGTTACTGATACAAAAATATACATGGGCATCCCCACAACTCGAGCTTTGTCGAGATTTGTTACATACATAGGTCCATGGGCATACCCACTACCTTCAAGAATTATCATTTTACATGTTACATTTGCAATTCAATGACTGTGATTGTGTACAATTTTGATTGAATCTTTTAAATGTCATCCTTTAATCCTAAATCTTCAGTGAAAGCTAGTATTCGACATCAGATTGTGTCTTCCCCCTGCATTACAAGACCATTTCTTTGACATCCAATGGTTAAATATCAGAGAATTAATTTGAAAATAAAACTTACCTTGGGTAGTGTTACCTTGCTTCGAGATTACCTTCATTATGATGACATGGT
>MU224579.1:3556195-3586102 GCA_018584345.1 Thuja plicata
AACACTTTATTTTTAATGATTTTTAGTTTAGTCACTAAACTATACATCTTAGATCCCTCGACTTTCGATTGGTTCCACCATTGTTCTAAAAGGTTGATGAGTTCCTGATCCTGGAACCACATAAATTCAAATTTGAACGGGTTTCTATTAGGTTTAAGGTCTTCAATAATAGATAATCTAATGGGGAAATGATTCGAACCTGCATTTGGGAGAATCTCTGCAGTCAGTAGTTGATTAAAATTTTCTGCTGATCCGTTGAACATAAACCTGTCCAACTCTTCCACAATATGGCTAAAACCCGACCTTCTATTGTTCCAGGTGAACAGTCCGTTAATAGTCTCGATATCAATTAAATTATTGTCTGTGACCCATTGATGAAAATCTTTCTGAGATTGAGAAATGTACTGTGAACCTCCATATTTTTCATTGGTGTTCAGGATAGCATTGAAATCACCACCTAAGATGAAAGTCTCTTCTCGGTTTGATTGCATTATGGATTGGATTTCCTGCCAAACCCTTCTTTTATATATGTTTTGGATAGGACCATAAACATTAATCAGATTAAATTTAAGGTTTGATTTAAGACTGCATATCCTTAAAACCATCCAATTATTATTGTTGGATAGGGCTAAGGAAGATACTCTCTGGGGGTCCCATAAGGCTGCTAAGCCTCCCGATGCACCCACTGCTGGTACGAATTCATATTTCCAAATGCCTAATTTGTTGATAAATTTTGAGCTTTCCTCGGTACTTAGTTTAGTTTCTTGGAGAATAATAATATCTGATTCAAAACTCTTTAAGTATCTCTTAAAGAGTCATTGTTTGTTAGGGGAATTTAAGCCCCTAACATTCCAGGATGTCACTCTCATTGCTCCTTGGGAAGGCACTTCCCCTTCCCGCTATGCAGAATATCAGATATTTTCATTTGGTTTTCAGCACTGCCTGCTAAATTTCTGAGTTCTATGAAAGATTTCCTCCCTCTTTTCTTTTTGGTTTTGTTAATTTTGGGGGAGGATAGGCCTTCCTTGTTGACAGCTAATCCTAGTTGTCTATCTTTATTTGTAATACCAAAAATATCTTCAGTATTTGCTGCCAAATTATCTACATTGTCACTATGATGAGGAATGGAAACTGATAATTCTATTTGACCTTCTTCATCATACCCCCTATCTAAATCAACGAGGGCATCTTCAACTTCTATGGATTCTTGACCATAAGATTCTATCAGGTTATCCAAATTGTCCTAACATCCCGTGTTAGGAGTTTCCAGATCCAAAATAGGAGAAGGATTTGGTTCCTCATCTATTTGTTGTCCTTCCTTTGAATCAACATTTTCCTCCTCAAGGTTTCTAAGTTCTAAAATCTTTCTGATTAAGACATCTTTTTGATATCTCAACTCTTCTTCATCACAGTTTTCATCTATAAATAGATCCATAAATTCATCTGTGATAGCCTCCGATAAATAATCTATTCTAATTTTAATTTCTTTGTCACATTGCTCATCAAGCACCGTTTTTTCTGGTGATGATGAACCTGTGGGAGTGTTGTTCTGATTTTTCCTCAATTGATCCTTATCCCTCATAGAGTCATTAGCTGGACCCTTGGAGTCTATCTGAGCCGCATTATCTGTGGGTAGCAGACTAGCTATAGTTTCTAATTGGAGTTCCTTCTCAACAGAATCCAGGATAACCTCTGGCTATTCTAACATTTGGGGTTCATATATGTTGATTGCTAATGGAGTGTTAAGAGGGGAAACACACTCCCTATGTGAAGGAGAGGAAGCCTCATCAACCAGAGCTTGACTGCTGAAGTGATCAAAATCCTGAGTGGCCTTGCAGGGGGAGTTGCTTATATGGGGGATTTCTATATTATTATCCCCTACATTAGTGATCGTGAAACCTCCTTTGTCTAAATGGAAGTTTATATTCACATCCCAATTGTTGGCTAAGAGATTAGTTTGTTTGATGTTATTCTTATTATTATTTGGGTTGTAAATATTAGTTTTAAAGTCAGTTTCTATGAAATTTTCAATCATAATAGGATTTATTATAATAGTATTGGAATTGAAGCTAAGATGCATGTGAGGAATGAAGTTTTGATGAATGTTCATCTTAAAAATCAAAGTCTTCTCTGTTTTGTTAGGTATAGATTCACTAATTCTAACAAATTTGCCCAATTTATTACCTATTTTACTTACAAAGTCTAGGTCTGATAATTCAATTGGTAGGTTTCTGAGTGTAATAGCTTTTTCAACTTCAAAATTTTCTAAATATAATGGATTAAACAGAGGCATCCAGTCAGTAATGAAAAAAGATTCATGCCTAAATTTCAGATTCTGATTTTCCAATATTTTCCTCTTAGTTTCTGGTTTCTTACAATCTATAAGGAAGAAAGAATCAATAAGGGCAGTGATACTTACCTCGCTGGGGAGTATTGCTGTCAGTGCTTCTGATATCTCCAGAATGCTAGCTCCTACTCCTCTCCATCGAATGATAACACCTGCATTTTCATAATACTTATGGTTTTGCAATATACAATTATCATCTAAGATCAGCTTGTTAGAGTCCCGGTTAGTCCAACCTTTATTTACATTTTGAATAGTCAACTTATTGCTGTTACGCCTATGTGGCGGAATGTATAATGATTGTGAAACCCTTGGTTGTGTAACCTTAGTCCCATTGGTATTTGGGTTAGATTTATAATTTAATAGATTGCCAGTAAGTCTCCGGTGAGGTGGAGAGTAGTATTTCGAGATAGGCTCATATTCCCCACCTCTATGATCAATGTTTTTAGATATAGATAATTCAAAAATTTCCTTATCAACGCCATACCTAGCACTGGTAGTTAGGGTTTTGTCAAAGGAAGAGGGGATATGGTACTGATCAGATTGATCCCTGTGCTTGTGACGTTTATCCCTGAGGTTTCCCTTCCTTTCCAAAACCCTATTGCGGATATGAGGGGGGGAATATGAGTTACATTTACCTGATTATCTTTCTTTGTACTCAATGAATCAAACGAATTTCTGAAAGATAGCTCAAAGTAATTCTTAATAACATTATGCGTTCTTACCTTCTTTTTACCTTTGACCTGCTGCCAATCCTGCTCACTCGGCTTTGCATTCCCGAGATGGACCTGGGCCGCTAACAATCCACCTCTCCTCAAGGCAGAATGAGTGTCATTGGAATTTTTGACTGAATCGATATTGGATTTTAGGGGCTGCTCAATCCCGGGTATGCTCAATTTGGGCAATGCATATTTCATTTTGGAGAACCGTTGGATTTGGCAGTCCAGATCTTTCACTGTGAAGATTTTGGAATTTTGAGTGATAATGCGTTCTCTGTTATTTCCTTTTGGGACACCCCTAGATCTCAAGGCATATTTATTTACCAGGAGATCTGATTCCTTAGGGTTTGAAACTCTTTTGGAAATCCTTCCTTCTTCAAGGATTTTTTATTTCTGCTTGGCAATGAACTGTTTGAGGTGTTCATAGTTAGGGCTCAGTGAGCGGACATCCTTTCTGCGACAATCAATTTTTTTGTGACCATATTGCCAGCAGTTAAAGCAATAGCTTGAAAAACATATGTTACTGGTGTCATCATCCAGAAAGTTATTGCCAACTGCCTTATCTTTCCTGTTATCGTTAAAGAAAAATCCCAAATCCTCATGCCCTAATTTCTTAGAGCCTGTGTTTAGAGGTTTAGATCGAGGTTTCGCATGCTTCAAATTTTTGGTCATTTTCGCTCCTTGTTTCCGTAAGTCATCCATTATTAATAAATATTGGAAGCAGCTTTAAGAAAGTTACATGCCTGTGAAGAAAGAGAAATGGCTTGGACTGAAAGAGGTGAACATCTTAATAATAATATTTAATTATATGTGTTTTTTTATTTTTTAAGCAATGCAAAATCATTACAATTGCTTTTGATATGTAAAATTTGTTTGGGAGATTTTCTAGCATGTAAGCTGATTTGAAAATGAGAGATTTTCCATCTGAAAAGTTGATTTGAAAATGGTTTAACGGGAGACTAAGGCGGTTTTGAAATGTGAGACAAGTTTAGTGGGCAATTGTGGATAGTGAAGACCACAATATAAAGCCTATCGACTAATAAATAATCAGAATATGTTGTTTGTCGTTTACGGTTTTGGGTTCTTAAATTATAATGAATATTCAAAATCTAAAAAGGTGAGTTCATTATCAAAGATTTTAGTTTAATCTTTGTGTTATGAACTTATCTATAAAAAAATTGATTCCGAGTTAAAGTCTATTATGTAGGGACAAATCTAAATGGTTTGTAAGATGTAGTATTAGTTTAGACTATGGTTTTATGAAGGTGGTTATTAAAATTTCTTAGCAAGTGATATAAATAAATAAAAAATAGGAGTTTTTCCCAGATGGAAAAGTATTAAAGGTTTTTGTATTTTTTTAAGAAAAAATAAATGACAAATTATAAAGTCCACAACTTTCTTTATGGGAGGTACAACAACTCAGTTTTTATGTTTTGGAGGCTCTCATTCCACTTTACACAGCTATGTTGATTCAGATTTAGCAGGAGATATTGATAGTAGGAGGAGCACTACATGGTATGTTTTTACTGTAGGTGGCACAGCGATCAACTAGATTTCCAAATTGTAAAAGGTTGTAGCACTTTCAACCACAAAAGCAGAATATTATGTCACTGCTACAAAGGCTCGTAAGGAGATGATTTGGTTACAAAGGTTTATGGAGGAATTGAGAAAGACACAAGAGCATAGAAGGTTGTACAGTCTCAATTAAAGTGCAATTCATCTTGCAAAGAACTCAGTCCTTCACTCTAATACCAAATGCATCCAGCTTCGGTATCATTTCACACGCTAAGTTTTAGAGGATGGATAGTTGAAGCTGGACAAGATACATACTGGCAAGAATCTTGTAGATATGTTGACCAAGGCAGTAACATAAGAGAAATTGACTTCCTACTTAGTTTCTATTGGTCTTCAAACTTGATCATAGTGGAAATGAGAAATAGTCAAGTCTAGGTGCGTCAATCCAGTGGGAGCTTTAGGGGTAGCGGTGTTTCTATCGGATCAGTCTCCAAGTGGGAGATTGTTTAGTGTGGAGCCTGATCAGTCCTCAAGTGGGAGATTGTTGGTTTGTGGTGACTGATTATGCAAGCATTGTACACTTTCCATGTATTGTGGGGTTCACTTTTCAAGCATTTTTGGGTTAAATCATCGAGCATTTTTTGTTAACTCGTCAAGTATTTCCCTAGGTTAACTCGTCAAGCCTTTTTAGGGTTAACTTGTTAACCGACATTGATAAACCGCCTAAAGGGATTATAAATTAGTGGCAGTGTAATGTGAAATAATCATATTGTAATTTTCTCTTTGCTGGATAATAAAATAAGTGGACGATTATTTCTCTGGTAGATGTAGCCCATATTGGGTGAACCATGTTAAATATTTGTGTTATTTATTTATTTGTCTCCTCTATTTCTACATTATCTTAATATTTTTTATTGCTCATATCTGCCTAAATCCTAACATAAACTACATGTCTCTGCTCATTTTGGATCCAATTTTTTTCAATTAAATTTCTACTATCAACATTTTGTCATTGTGATCTAACTATCAAATGCAAGAAGACAAGTACAAGAGCAATCAAGCTATCAAGTTTCTTATAGCATCCTTCTTCCAAGCAAATCAAGGTGTTTCCTCCTATAAATATAGCTTCTTTCCCCATTGAATCCCAAGCAAAAACAATTTCTATCAAGGAGGGAGATCCTTATTCGTCCATCGTCAATTCCAATTTTCTCTCTCTTCTCCCAATCAATCACATGAGTTTTTATCTTTCATGATTTACTTTTGGGTTTTTTTTTTGTATTTATTCAAAGCTACTGCATCAACATATCTAATCAAATTCAAATAAGCATTTGCATTATCAATGTCTGATATACTTTATTTTCTAGATATAGCCTCTGCTACATGACAACAAGCTTTCCTTTATTTCATTTTATTTCAAACTTGATTCCTAAAGATGGGTTTGACTGATGCAAACCCCTTTCTCCAACCTTCTTCCCCATTTTATGTGTGCAAGAACAAGTTGTAGGTTCACCGAATCAAAATCGAGAAGATCTGACATAATCAGAAACACCTAGAAAGTTTTAGTCAAAATTGCAGCGTATAGGGCACCATTGGCGGCCTATCCTTGGGTACAGGATGAGTTCGGCCTGTCCCTGGCATTTCAGCTAAAATTTTACATACAAGTCAAATCTAAGCTTTGGTTTCCATTTCAAAACTTTTCTGCTCACTGTTTGCCCGTATTAGTATGTCTTTCTCATTTTTTCAGCAACTT
Source organism: Thuja plicata (assembly GCA_018584345.1). Classification (NCBI taxonomy): domain Eukaryota; kingdom Viridiplantae; phylum Streptophyta; class Pinopsida; order Cupressales; family Cupressaceae; genus Thuja; species Thuja plicata. The sequence continues at coordinate 3,562,524 of MU224579.1, forward strand.
AGGGGCATTCTCCTTTCGAATGTATAGTTGTGAAAAGGTGAAGCAATCTACTCATTCACATTGCTCACCATTTTCCCTTATATAGTTATGAACGAAAGCAAGGTTGAGGAGAATAATTTAGAGAAGAAACCCGGTAAGGGAGCACAAGAAAAAAAAGTGAGATGTTGTCTAGTGAATCCTTTGAACCCTTTAAATTTTAATTTTTAGACCTTCTAAATTTATAGATGCAATTTGAGGTGGTTGTGACAAATGAGATTTTGCAGGTTCCTATGCAACAAGGTCAAATGGGCCTTTCTAAACTTACTGCATTGCTACATCTTGGAGATATTCTTCATTGCTCTACAAGAAAAGAAGTCATAATCTAACACATGCAAATTACGTTGTTATTTGAAGATGCAATCAAGGTCTTGTAGGGAGACCTTTCAGGAGTTACAATTGGTTCACTTTTGTCTTGTGCACAACAACTCAAAGTGTTGCTTGATGGATACAAATATCATGATTCCCAATTGGAAGCTAATGTCAAAAGGGTGCAAACAAGAAAATAGAGAAAAATAGATTGTTGTAAATAGTGAGTAGATCTGAAAGCACACATAGTAGGTTGTAGAACAACCTTGGAGAATTCAAGAACTATGTGGATGAAGTGGTTTTTGTTAGTTAGTTTTTCTAGAGATGGTTGTTGTCAATGAAGAGCACAGGGGATCAGATAGACTCTATCGAGCCTTGGATTGTTCAGATGTCTAGCAGTTTAGATTTGAAAAGGGATAAGAATGGTACTATAAGGGTGCAAATTGAAAATCTCTACCTATAGTTGTCTCTGCAAGTAGATCAAAAGGAGAAGATCAAGAAATAGTTTAGTTGGCTAAGAGACATTGTGGATTTGAAGCTCACTAGTCTGGTGAAATTGTTTAAAGAATTATAAAAGCTAGATGAGGAAATAAAGGCTCAAGACACAATAAAAAAGGTTAAAGATCTTCTTTTGAAGATCGAGTGTCAATGCAACATACTAGACTCAGAGAAGGGTGAAAGATCACTTGGGCATAACTCAAGGTTCTCTATCAGGGCATTTGATCCGCATCAAAATGAGTTGTCAAATATTGTCGATAAGATCATTTTTTGTTCTTGTACATATACGAAAGATGTTGAAGTGCATTTTTGGTTTCTAGAGCATTATATTTCCTTAGTACCCAGAGGGGGAGATATGATATTTATAGGGGGAATATCCAATAGATAAAATTATAGAGTTGGAGTGTTTTAGAGATGATACTCTTTGTCTTTGATGTTAAAGGGGGAGTCATGCAAAGAAGGTACAAGTGTTGCCATAAATGAAAAATGGGGAGATTATTGGCAATATGTATAAGTCATATAATGTTCTCATTGATGCCAAACTTGTTTATATATAATATTAGGATTTTTGAAGTATGTTCCAAAATATTAGGGTGATGTCGAAGTGCTTGAATTAGATTCTAGCTAAGTATGAATATTCTAGCAGATAGAGTATCTGACAAAGTTATTATATTTTGGTCCACATTGTAACACTTTGGCTTGTTGTTTCAATATATTGTTTGGATATATGTGGAAGATTTTTTTAATGTTTGAAGTGCTAGAACCCTCCACATGTGAATCGTGATGTTCTATTTGTCAGTCTGTATAGAGATGGAGTATTTATTGTTGGAATGCTTTGCATTCCATTATCTTTGATAGTTTAGTGTTGTAGTTCTCAGATTTATTTGTGTTGGTGTTAGGAGATGATATGTTGTGCATCACACTTGTTGTGTTGTTGGCATGGTCATCGTGCTTATTTTATTGGCTTGCTTTACTAGTTCTATATTCCAGAGTTGACCTAAGTATTTTGGGACCATGTGGTGATAAAGGAAAAGTTTTAGGAGTTCTTGGTTGATGTGTTGATATGCTTTGATGGTGTACATATTTTGATTTCCATCCAAAAGGCATTGGAGACAAATTTTTTGGCCAATAGATTGTGTGTTGCACATTTCATCTAATTAGGTTGACCTAATTGATGTATTTGCTCATTACAAAGGATATACATCTAATCAAATCTTTTTACAAGATGAATTAATTGGATGAGTGTATGGTGTATGGTGTAAGTGCAAAGGTTTTCAAGTACAAATGATCCGTGATTATTGTGAAAAAATAAGATGAAGTCACTTTTTTATGTATGAAGAAGAGAACAACAATCAACATCTCAGAAGATGTGTTTTATAGCACAATTCATCAAATATATTTCATTATAAGTATATCATATTGTATCTTGCTTTGAAGAAGTGATCTTCAATCTACAAGTCCTTTGTATCTTGCCTAAAGGTTGTGCACCTTAGCCTTCAAGTCAAATTAGCCTCAATGAGCATTGTTGGTCTTGAGCCCAAAACTGTTGTAATTATTTATTTATATTGTGAGTTGGATCTCACATAAGTTTTATTACATTGAGTTTTCCAAGTAAAAATATTAGTGTTCTTATGCATTGCATGCTCTATTCTCATTTTTTACTTTTGTAAATGTGTTAAACAAAATGAATGGATAATAAGTGTTTAAGTTTTAATATATGGTTTTTCACCCCCACCCCCTCTCAAAATCCTAAAGTATTCAACAGTCCTCACATACATTACAAGTATACCTAAATATAGCATGCTTTTGAGGTGGAAGTTCCTTTTTCCTAATGGAAAGATAGGAATGTTGTTATTTTTTAATCACAACTCTACTGATACTATTATTTCACTTTTCACTAAATCTAATACTTGTAATAATGCCATGCTCTAGTTTCAAGTTGAACAAAACAAGGTGGTGATAGAGGTTTCTCATTGTTGATCATTACTACATCAATAGGGTAATGCCTCATGCAATGCTCTTGGGGACCCCCTCAATAGTTCTACTTCTTGGAACTAGTCTTTGGCTTGTGACTACAAGTGTGGTAAGAGCTTTTTGACTCAACTCTCACAGTCCCTCAAATGTTAGGTGTGTTGCTACCACTTTGGGGACAAGAGTGATCCTTCTTAGAACCAATTTTCCTCACCTCCACTCAGAGGTTCTACCTCGAGGTGGTGCTTGGGTGGGGCTACGCCAATCACAAGTGGTAGCAGTAGTTGGTTGTCAGTTGGTGGTGGTGGTGGTGGTGATTGGATGTACTCCTCAAAGTGGATCCCTTATATGGATCTAGAAATTTCATTGACAAGAAATCAAGACAAAGAAAAGTGGGAGGGAGAAGTTAAAACAAACAAGGGGTGGTCCATTCCTGATGTCATTTCCCAAACCTTGTTGATGTATGGGGAAAAATCAGATAACTAAGACCCCCCTTTATCTCCCACTGGTGTTTCTCTTATTGCTTAGCAATTTTATTGTTAATTTTTTACCTAGCTTCCCGGGTATTGCCTGTGTGACTTTAAGGAGTGACCTTGTGTCCTACTTTTTTTTTGTGAACATGTGTATATATTTTTCATTTAATAGAAATAAGTATTTGTCTTAATAAAAAAGACACTCTATGAGTTTTTTACAGATTCGCGGTTAATCCTCACAATAATTCTTAGATTTCCCTTAAACAAGCTATTTTTGGTGAAAGTGTCAACCACTTTATGATTAAGGTTAGTGCAAAAAATATTCTGGTGGATCCTACTTAGATTAAAATAAAATAAAAATTATCCACAAAGGAAAACTCGATGATTTAAAAATAAACGAGTGTCCTCCTTGCAATTAGAAAATTATTACTTATTTCTAAACGTGACTCTGTAGATGCAATTTTTTTTCTTCTAGAGACATGTTCTTACTTGTATGTTCATGGTGGATTGCTTAAATTTGTGGATACTTGAAGATTGGGCACGTAAAGTTTGATTTATTGAATGGGAATCAAAGATTACTTGGTTGCACTAATGTTTTTTGAAAAGATGAATGCTTGAAAATTTTGGGTGATTCTTTGGGTACTCAATTAAAAACTTCACATATTACTAGGGATAAAAATATAGATCCTAATAATCCTTTGCTAATGTCGTAATACATAGGTGGGAGATTTTGTTTGGCATGAAAGTCTTGATTATGAATCATTTATTTTGTATGTAGGGATTGTCATTATCTTGGGCATTTTTTTTGGATTGGCCACAAGTCAATGAAGTTGATTATTTAGAATATACCATAAGAAGATAAAATAGTAAGAACTAATTAGGAAAGAGAATCAAGGGTTCATTATTCGTACTTATATTTTTTATGATTTTGCCATGGTCCACATGAGAGGTAATTTTTTACCTTCTCCTCGCCACAAAGAGAATAAAACTAAAGCTCAAAATAAAAATAGGTTTACCATTTTGGGAGAGATACCTAGTAGACTTTACGATGATCAGATTCAAAAAACCAAGAGAGGATGATTTAAAATTACGGCAATGATAAAATAATATAGTTTCATGAAATTTATTGTCAATTACAACCCGTACAAATCTTTTTAATGAGAAACAAGATAATTTTTATCCAAATTCTTCCACTTTTTAGAGAATTTTTAGATGTTCATGTGGTTAATATAAATACCGCTCATGCTTCGTTGCCAAGTAACCTTTTATTTGTACCTAAAACCCTAATTTATTTTCAAATAATTCTCAAACTCTTGAGATTGAGGAGGTTCTTCTTTCTTTTTACGAAACTGAACATGCACTAGAAACCCTTGTTATGAACTTTAATAAATAAAACTATCTCACAATCATGCATCCGAAAGACAACTTGAAATATAAATATTTCAAAAAAGAAAAAGAAAACATATTCTTCTACTTGGGTTTTGGCTATAAAGAGAATCGTAGTAAAAAAAAATGGAGGCAAGAGACATTTAAGTTAGGGCAATAAAACAAGCCATGATAAATCCAAACTTTTAGGACAACAACTTTTGGCTTCACATCTCTTAGATCAATTAGATCCATCCCCATGATCATCTATCTCAATCTTGATAACTTCTTGGAATGTCAGTGGGATCAACAATAGACCTAAATATAATGTTGTTAGAAGAATAGTTAAAGATCAAAATACTTTTTGGTTGTTAATTTAGGAAACTAAGCTTCCCAAATATTTTTTTGATAGTTTTAGTTGTAGAATTGATAGAAAACAGGAAAGTATTGTTATTTATACCTTTGGTTTATTATTATCCTTCTTTGTGCATAATATGAACTATACAAGTTTCATGATAAAAATATTGAGTTCCAATAGACATCTATCTCTAGAAGGGGTTCTCGCTTCTAGTAGTCTAAATATATTGGTTACTAATTGCTACTTGCTCATCAAGATTTTGAAGATAAGGTTAAACTTTGGGATGATTTGAATAATAAAAATGCTTCTACTCATGAATATCATTGGATTAGTGGAGGTGAATTAGATAGTGTGTTATATATTAACGAAAAAAGGTTAGCCTTCCTATCCTTGAGCCAGTCTTCTTCTTATGCAAATAATTTAATCATCTTCAATTAATGATATCCCTCCTAAAAATGATTCCTTTAAGTGGCACAATCATATAATTGTAGTTGAATTCATTACGAAATGTTTGGATATATTTTTGGTTAGTGATTCTAGGCATTCTCATTGCCTTCAACTTGCTTCTCCGATCTTGGATAATGTTGGTTTAGATCACTAGCCCATAGCTTTAAATAGGGATTGGTCGTTTAAACCTAAAACTTCTCCTAGATTTTAGATCAAGTGTTTAAAAGAAGAGGACTTAAAAGGAAGAAACATAATTTAGTTTCAAGAGGGCAATCCTCACCATGAAACAACACAATTTTGTTTAGGAAATAATGTTATGTTTTTTATTAAGGAAAACAGGTTTTGATGGGTTCCTGAAACCCTACAATGGATAAAAAGAGAACTAAAGCATATAAGCGTTACAAAACATCCATAAAAAAAGGCAGATCTAGCAAAATAGTCTCAAACAACAGAAAGCCAGGAATGCATATCCAATAAAACCAGGGGTGCCAGTTTGGCAATGTCTCTAAGAATCTCTGCCGCCCATATCTCCAGCTCGGTCATTCTTTCAGTAGCTTCTCTAAGTTCGGCCAGCTCCTTGTCAGCTTCCTGGTTTGCCATTTGTTTGACTTCTTCTCCAGTTCCCTTCATATTTTCATCTTCTGGAAGTTGATCCCTGTCTCTGTGCATCGGCCGATCCTCTTTGTTTCCTCTTTGTTCTTGAAACTTGTCAATGATTACCTTGATGTTATCATTGGAGGCTTTAAGTATGTTGTAACTTTTCTCAGCTATTTTAACCATTGAAGCTTCAATACCTTTGATCCTATGCTTCAGTTCAGTTACTCTGTTGTCCAACTCCCCGTCCTTCGCTATATTTTTGTTGTTGTTGATTATGCTTTCTTTCTCCATCCTGTCCATCCTTTTTTTCAGCTCATATATTTCATAGTAGGTCCATTTTGTTGATCTATAGCTGTCAATGGCACTATTTTTTGCGTTGTTCAACACATCCATTTGAGGATCTTCCCTCGCATTGTCGCTGAAAATCACCATAGCAGGATCAATGAGCTCTTCCATTTGAATTTTGCCTCTTTGTTTTCCTTAACCAAGGTCCTTACCAATTCTCTCTTTATGCCCATTTTAGTGGAGACCGTGTCAAAATTTCTCCATACAACCTTTTTGTTTTTACCTGTAATACTGCAGGTGTAATGGTCTTCTCCAAACTCTGCAAAACCCTAGCTGTTGACATCCTCTTCATTCTCCTTCCCCTGACTCTCCTCTTCCTCAGCTCTCCCCTTTTGTGTATCTTCCTGGCTAGCCAGCTTCTCCTCCTGGGTTTCCACTTTTAATCTTTTTGATCTCGTAACCCTCTTCCCCAAGCTATCCTCCTCATTTTGAGTCGGCATCTTGATTGTGATCTTTCTCTTTTTGTCCTGCTTCCCCTTCTTCTTCATTCTTCATTCTTCTCCCGAACTCTCATTTCCCGTTTCCATACCTTCCTCATTTTCATTATACTCCCTATCCGAAGATATCTCTATGTGTTGTTTTATTATTTCTTGTTTAACTCTGTTCTTCCCTTTCTTCGTCTGAAGAGGTTCTTCCTCCTCTGTCTCTGAGTGCATATCTCTGCTATCCTCTATGTCTGAGGTGATGTAATCCTCCTCCGAACCCTCCTCGGAATTACCTTCCTCCATTCCTTTGATTTCCTTTCCCAAAGTGCGAGATTTGAAATACTCATAAATTAAAAGTAATAAACCCTCATTGAAAGTCGGGTTGCTAATGTGCTTCTCCCTATAATCATCAATGTTTTCATTAATGGACGAATAAAGGAAGAAAGGGATGGAAACCTTTGCCCCATACCTGAAGTGGTTGAGAAGCACGAAATGGTGAGTGCTGATGTAGTCAAATCTTGTATCTAGAGTGATGAATTTGATTATTGCCCTCAACACAAAATGCCACAGAGGTTTGATGGAGCTCGAGTGGTAAAAGGCGCCCTTCTTTACCAGAGCACGCTTTTCAGCTTCATTTTTAACGAATTCCACCAAAGATTTTTTTGGAAATTTTCGTGTCCCTATAAAATTTCTTCCCTATGATGGGAATGCCAGTCACTACCAAAATGATTTCCTCAGTCACCATGAAAGTAACCCCGTCGATTTTCACCTTCCCTTCTTTCCAGCTATTTACCATCATCTTTGTAATAGAGGGCTTCCACCCATGAATGCATTCAATGTACGTGGTCACTTCACCCTCTTTCAAGATCTCCCAGACCTTTGATCTCCGACGCCATTCTTTTGTTTCTCTCTCCGGCTCTCTCCTGTGCCTTTCTCCCATCATTTTTGCAAATTCCCTATTTCCTCTGTTTCTGGTGAACTTCTCACTTAGAGCCCTCTTCGTAATGGAATTGGTTTGGAGTTTTGAGAGGCTTCTTTTTGCCTCGTAAATGCTATAATTTATTAAATGCCTCCAAGTGTGCCGACGGGGCCTTAAACTGATTATCCCATCGCATCTCATGTACTTGCACATCCTGCGGGGATTCTTTCTCCGTCTGTCACAACTCTTCATCATTAGCTTTTAATTACTTCGAGCCTGCCCGGAACCTGATCACTTTCAATGATGTTGGCAATTTTTGGCGGTAAATTGTTCCTGCCATACCATTGTTTCACTTCTTCATTCTTAACGCCATATTTTCCAGCCTGTCTGCCACCAGGTTGGCTTCCCAGTAGTCATGTGCCACGTAGACCTGATCAAAAGACTTAAGGATTTGTCTGCAATCCTTTATTATATTCTCAATTGTCCACGAAGGCCCAGTCTTTTCATTAAGGCAGTCTATGATATTCTTTGAATCCCCTTCTACCCATAAGTTCTTGATCCCCATTTTCTTGGCGAGCTTTAGAGTGTGACGTGCCGCACTAGCCTCTGCATAGTGGTTGGTTTTTGATCCCAGGGGTGCTGATATTGTAGCAATGCCTTTGCCATGTGAGTTCCTGATGATGCCACCCACCCCTGCCATCCCAGGGTTACCCTTTGCTGCCCCGTCGAAATTAGCTTTGAACTACCCTTCTGGTGGTAAAGTCCATATGCAACCCAACCTTTTATTGGTGTGATTGGGCCCATTTATGTGATTAGAAGTTCTACCTTTGCAATTGGTGTAGTTTTCCAGAGGGGCATTTGCAATTTTAAGGGCTACAACCTTAGTCAGGGTAACCTTTTCCCTAAAGATCCTGTTGTTTCATTCCTTCCACAACCCCTAGCAGATGTGTGGCATAGCCCAAGACCAAAGATGATGACCACTCCTCCCCTGATGCCATTGGTCAAAAAGATCAAGAGTAGTATTAGGGAAACACCAGGATGTCTCAAAAAAAGACAGGAAATGATGCCATATCTTCTTGGTGAAATCACAGTGGAAATAATGTTATGTTAGATATCAACTCGAACAACGGATTTTCTTTTCTTGGTAATATATTTTGCATAGAAAAATAAATATTTTGAATATGTAAGAAAAAATTAAAGGTTGCATTCAAGAAAAATATTGAAGTGGGAATATATTAAATCTGCATTCCAAATTTGAAAATGATTTAGAAAAGATCAAGCTTTAGGAGGAAATTGTGTGGAGAAAAATTATAATGCTAAATGGTTGTAGATGAGGGAGAGTTATTCTTCTTTTTCTCCATTACTTTGTTCTGACACAAAAAATGTGTTAATGCTTTCAAACATATTCAAAGCCAAGATGGATCTAAATTAGTGTCAATTCAAGATATTTAATTAGAGGTTGTTTTTGACTTCCATAATTTATTCAAAGCTCCTACCAACCTCTCTACTAATAATAAGGCTATCATTTGGAATTTCATTCCTAGTATTATCTCTTCTCATGATAATTATTGTCATAATGGACCTATTTCCATGGATGAGTTAGAGAAAATTATTTTTAAGATGAAAAAGATAAAAATTTTTTTGGCCCTGGTAGATTTCCTATTGAGCTCTTTCAAGCTCTTTGGGATATTGTCAAAGATGACATTTTGGCGACTTTGAAGGAATTCGGTACCTCCAAATAAATTATTAAATCTCTTAATAACTCTTTTCTTATATGATTCCCAAGGAGTTGGTCTTGAATATTTTGATGTTAGATCCATAACTTTTTGCAATACTATTTATAAAAGATTATCTCTAAGACTTGTACAGAGGCTGATGCATCATTTCTCCTAAACTAGAAGGGTTTGTTCAAGGTCATCAAATCATTGATGGTATTGTTATTATAAAAGAAGATATTGACTCTATGCATGTTAATGGGAAAATTTTAATATCTATGAAGTTTGATATTTCTTAGGATTATGACAGAGTTTGCTAGAAATATTTGGAAGCTATCTTATGTGTCTTTGGTCTTGATGATAATCAGATTCAATGGGTGAAGAATTGGTGTACCTCTCCTTTTCTTGTACTATTATTTCACTTTTCACTAAATCTAATACTTGTAATAATGACATGCTCTAGTTTCAAGTTCAACAAAATAAGGTGGTGATAGAGGTTTCTCATTGTTGATCATTACTACATCAATAGGGTAATGCCTCATGCAATGCTCTTGGGGATCCCCTCAATAGTTCTGCTTCTTGGAATTAGTCTTTGGCTTGTGACTACAAGTGTGGTCATATCTTTTTAACTCAACTCTCAAAATCCCTCAAATGTTAGGTGTGTTGCTACCACTTTGGGGACAAGAGTGATCCTTCTTAGAACCGTTGTTCCTCACCTCCACTCAGAGGTTCTACCTCGAGGTGGTGCTTAGGTGGGGCTAGGCCAATCACAAGTGGTAGCAGTAGTTGGTTGTCAGTTAGTGATGGTGGTGATGATTGGATATACTCCTTAAAGTGGATCCCTTATATGGATCTAGAAATTTCATTGACAAGAAATCAAGACAAAGAAAAGTAGGAGGGAGAAGTTAAAACAAACAAGGGGTGGTCCATTCTTGATGTCATTTCCCAAACCTTGTTGATGTATGGGGAAAAATTCAGATAACTAAGACCCCCCTTTATCTCTCATTGGTGTTTCTCTTATTGCTTAGCAATTTTATTGTTAATTTTATATATAGCTTCCCGGGTATTGCCTGTGTGACTTTAAGGAGTGACCTTGTGTCCTACTTTTTTTTGTGAACCTGTGTATATATTTTTCATTTAATAGAAATAAGTATTTGTCTTAATAAAAAAGACACTCTGTGAGTTTTTTACGGATTCACGGTTAATCCTCACAATAATTCTTAGATTTCCCTAAAACAAGCTATTTTTGGTGAAAGTGTCAACCACTTTATGATTAAGGTTAGTGCAAAATATAAAATTGTCCACAAAGGAAAACTCGATGATTTAAAAATAAATGAGTGTCCTCCTTGCAATTAGAAAATTATTACTTATTTCTAAACATGACTTTGTAGATGCAATTTTTTTTTCTTCTAGAGACATGTTCTTACTTGTATGTTCACGGTGGATTGCTTAAATTTGTGGATACTTGATGATTGGGCACATAAAGTTTGATTTATTGAATGGGAATCAAAGATTACTTGGTTGCACTAATGTTTTTTGAAAAGATGAATGCTTGAAAATTTTGGGTGATTCTTTGGGTACTCATTTAAAAACTTCACATATTACTAGGGATAAAAATATAGATCCCAATAATCCTTTGCTAATGTCTTAATACATAGGTGGGAGATTTTGTTTGGCATGAAAGTCTTGATTATGAATTCATTCCTTTTGTATGTAGGGATTGTCATTATCTTGGGCATTTTTTTTGGATTGGCCACAACTCAATGAAGTTGATTATTTAGAAGATACCATAAGAAGATAAAATAGTAAGAACTAATTAGGAAAGAGAATTAAGGGTTCATTATTCGTACTTATATTTTTTTATGATTTTTCCATGGTCCACATGAGAGGTAATTTTTTACCTTCTCCTTGCCACGAAGGGAATAAAAATAAAGCTCAAACTAAAAATAGGTTTACCATTTTGGGAGAGATACCTAGTAGACTTTACGATGATCAAATTCAAAAACCAAGAGAGGATGATTTAAAATCATGGCAATGATAAAATAATATAGTTTCGTGTTCAATTCATTGTCAATTACAACCTGTACAAATCTTTTTAATGAGAAACAAAATATTTTTAATCCAAATTCTTCCACTTTTTAGAGAATTTTTAGATGTTCATGTACTTAATATAAATACCGCTCATGCTTCGTTGCCAAGTAACCTTTTATTTGTACCTAAAACCCTAATTTATTTTTAAATAATTCTCAAACTCTTGAGATTGAGGAGATTCTTCTTTCTTTTTACAATACTGAACATACAAAAACATTATAGTTCATTATTTATTTTATTTTTTATAATTTAAAAATATGATTTTTCTGATTTGTCATTGGTTAGAGCAATCAGAAAAATCTTTTCTTCTAAAAAAATACAAAATTTCTAAACATTATAACATTAAAAAAAATACAAAATTTCTAAACATTATAACATTAAAAAAAATCAAAGAGCTTTATTAATTTGGTTAATAATATTCTGGAAGTTTCCTGGAAGCTCCATTATCTTTCTTTTCATTTCACCCACGATGTTTAAGCTGCCATTCCGGTTGTCTGTTGTTCACAGTGAAGCTGCTTCCAGTTGGAGAGCAGTCGATTGATCTTGTTACTCAAGGGCAAGGGTTCGATTCCCATGAATGTTATCTGGCCCAAAAATTTACAAGGAACAATATTACAAGGTATTGGCAAATCACAGTGGAAATTACCTTTTAATTATGAAAACTTAAGCCTTTCAATATATCAATATTCATCTTATTTTCAGAAAAGTTTGTGAAGCATGTAGTTTTAGGTTGGTAATGGAAAACCCTAGGCTCTGTTCTGTTTTTCTCACAATGTGTATTTTATTAGGGTTTAAGCATTTTGGTTTATAAAGTATTGGGCTTAAATTTGGGAATTCACAAATTTTTTCCATAGGTTTATCAATATTTTTACATTTATTAATTTGTTGGGCTTTTCCCATAAACAGAAAACTGGATACTAATAATCAGTTGCATGATGCTTCCATTGAAAGAAAGTAAATGGATGTAGCAGGAAAGGATGAGGAAAGTTCAGAGACTGTCTCTACATCTAAGAAACAAATTATTGACTTGTGCAAGTTGCCTGCAAAAGTTTCAATAGACACCGAAGTTACACTGCAGATAATTTTTTCAATTCATAAAAATTTAAAAGATGAGACAAAGAGGACAAATGGCGTATAGATTGACGTAAGTTTACTTATGGTTTATACCCATTGGCCAATTTTTACTTTTAGCAAATTTGCAGTTAAAATATGTTTTCCTAATCAGAAGATGTGTTTTGGATTTTGCCCTGTTGGTCTATGCCATTTCCCCATAATGAAAAATTGCATCTCAATAAGATAAGAAAATTGCTGAAGAATCGTAGGGAAATAGACAATTGAGGTTCACAGCTGTCAGCTATCATGTTACAGGTAGGAATCAACAATATTCTTAAATTTTCAATGTTTTAGGTGATGGAAATAGCTATCCAGCCTTTAGGATGTATCAAAGTATAAGTTACCTTCATATAACTTATGTCTTATGTATTGGTGCATCTTAGGAACTGTATGGTTGTTTCCCCTCTAATAGTGTTATCCGTTTATGGACTTCATATCACCATTCTTCTTTGGTTATGATGGGTTAGGGAGTGTGAATGGAAAGATAGAGATGTACTCATACTATTTGTATGAGGTTTTCGTAGGGAAGAACATTTTTAAATGGTCTGGTTGTGTAATTTGTTGGTTGTAACAGGATCCATGTGGGCTAAGTTCCTTGTAGGGCCTATACAGTTTGCAGTATGCTACGGAGCTATTGTAAGACTCACCCTGCTTGGTGGACAGACTCTTAAGGTTTGTAAATATGCATCCTGTAACCTTATTGATTTTGGAAGAGTCATGTTGATGTTTCCATTAATGTTTGGTTCTATTTTACAGTTTAAGTACTAGTTCCACACCATCCACAACTAAAAACATATTTCTGACTTCCTCTCTCACCATTTAAAAATATAAATCGTCAAGGCAACATAAAAAGTTTTGTAAGAAATAGAAAACATCCAGAATAAGGGAAGAATACATATAGCTCATCTATGGAGTCTGCATAATTTTTTCCAAATAGTAGCACAAAACAGGGATACCTCTGAAGGCAAGCTCTTTGTAAACAGACAGAGAACCCATTCTATTGCTACAAGAGACACATCAAAGTCTAAGTTCTCAAAATGTCTAGCAAGCCTGGCACAAACAAGGAAGAACAATGTTGTAGGTTACTGCAAGCTTTAAAAGGTAACATAATAGATTACAGTTCTAGGACTATTTCCTCTCTTGAAAGAATTATCACATCATTACCTAGGGAACATTTTTGCAAGAAAATCCTTGAAAACCATTTGTTCAACATGGCATCCATATAAATTGTCTCCATAATAAGCTCTCTTGGGAAAACCCCAAATCCATATTAAAACTACAAGAAGTCGATTGCATTCATGCATATCTTTTAGGAAGAAATTTTTGTAGTCTCTTAGTTTGAATGTAGTCTATTCCTGTAGGATCTGGATGAAGATTATCTATGTTTTATTAAATTCAAACATCTCAGAATGACATCCAGGAATTTTTTTGTCAGAATATCCAAAAAATGAAACTGAAGCATCACCCCTTTAAACAATATCACTGGAGATTGAGGATTTTCCTATAGATAAAAATGCTAATAAAGGTGTTTTAGTATAAAACAACTTGGGGTCTTGGTGTCATATCTTCTAAAGCATCAGGAGACAATTAATTTGACACTTTCTTGAAAAACTTATTTTTCTAGAGTTGGCTGGACTAGGGAATTTTTACTCATGCAATATTTTTATAATTTGTTTGATAGCAATTTTCTGCTGAGCACTTAGAATACAAGTTTGTTTGGCAGTGTGGTTGTTAGAAAAATTATGCATAAACTCTTAGGATTTATTGAGGTATTTATATGTTCATTGCTATTTCAAAATTTCAAGATTCCAATGCTTACAATCCTCTTAAACTGTTTGAATGAGGAGACCTTTTGTTATAACCCACAAATGAATAGCATTTGATAGACATTTTTTCTGATTTATGTTAAGGATATTGCTCGTACTTTTCCTAAACACCCATGGTTGGATACTGAAGAAGGGCATGCTTCTCTAAGAAGAGTTCTTGTGGCATATTCCTTCCGTGATTCTCATGTTGGGTATTGTCAGGTGACACTAATTTATTTGTGCTTCTTTTTAAGCTGTCATGCGCACATATATGAGAACTATGCAAAAGCTTGCTTGATCTTATCATAAACTTGATCTGACATGGTGGCTCAATGGAATCCTTTTCGTGCTTTGGAAACAGGGGATGAATTATGTCGCAGCATTGCTATTGTTAGTCATGAAAACAAAGGAGGATGCATTTTGGATGTTGGCTGTGCTTTTGGAGAATGTTTTGTTTAATGACTGTTATACAGACAATTTATATGGATGTCATGTTGAACAAATGGTTTTCAAGGATTTTCTTGCAAAAATGTTCCCTAGGTAATGATGTGATAATTCTTTCAAGAGAGGAAATAGTCCTAGAACTGTAACCTATTATGTTACCTTTTAAAGCTTGCAGTAAGCTACAACATTGTTCTTCCTTGTTTGTGCCAGGCTTGCTAGACATTTTGAGAACTTAGACTTTGATGTGTCTCTTGTAGAAACAAAATGGTTTCTCTATCTATTTGCAAAGAGCTTGCCTTCAGAGGTATCCCTGTTTTGTGCTACTATTTGGGAAAAAATTATGTAGACTCCATAGATGAGCTATATGTATTCTTCCCTTATTTTGGATGTTTTCTATTTCTTACAAACCTTTTGTATGTTGCCTTGACGATTCTTCAATAGACTACAATGAGGGTTTGGGATCTGCTTTTCAGTGAGGGAACCAATGTTCTATTTAGGGTTGCTTTGGCTATCTTCAAGGTTCGTGTTCATTCATTCCTTAGTATACCTTACATTATTGGTTCATTGTTGAAAGTACCAATTTATTGAGTTTTAACTGCATAGGCTGTAGGGCGTTCCCATTATTGTACTTGTAGGAAGAAAGTAATATAATTTTAGTCTTCATCAATGAAAAATGCACTGAACATAGTAAAAGCTTATGTCCCACAAATGTGGAACTCAAGTATTCATCTGGATTCTAATATAACACAAATATGACGAACAAAGCAGCCCTATATTGTTGTGTCTGACCCAAATGATCTCACAAATGTTCTAACTCTTTCAACAAAACTAGCCGAGGTGATTCTCTTTCCTGGCACATGGAAAGGATTTGAAATAGCATCCACATATGCTGCATGAAACAGCGGAAGAACTTGCCAGGAGTTCAAGCTAAGAAACCAAATTTCAAAATTGTAATCCTATTTAAAATAAACAAATGAACATCCAAGCATTAAGCAGTAGTAGCTAGTATAAAATAAATGATAGACATCATAATCACCTCATTTATTTGCATCAAATAAGCACAAAGCATATTTTCAACATACCATAAGAACAAGGCTAATTGAATGTTGTTCTCTCCTCGAACCTCTATACATTTATGTAGAATGTGGAAGCATAGAAAGGGCACGTGTGTTGTTCTGCAGAATTGATAAGCAACATTGCTATATAACTTCCACATAATTTATCAAAGAGATCATCCTTACAATTGTGTAGCTATCACTGACTATTTTGATTTTAAATTTTTGCACTGGTACAGGAGTAAAATCTGGGGGACTGTAGAAAGAGGGAGAAAAAATTATAGGCATGAATGGTAGCAAAATGAGGAAAAAAAAGAATCTTGTTTAAAAGCCTTGAATCAGTGTTCTGAACATTATTTACTATGTTGTGCCTGAGTACACAACAAAATTTATTCAGAACTTAACAAAAATACACATTTCCTCAAACTTAAATTGTCTTAGAGCCAGATTAAATTTATTCGCAAAGTATTGTGATCTTCCTATCTAATAGATATGACAAGAATTTTATGATGGGCAAGGTGGAGGATTTGAAATCAACGTCAATTTCCCTTTCAAAATTTCTAAATTTTGGACACAACATATACACAGAACCATGAATTTCTACCTATACTATGTGATGTAGCTCGTTAAGCTACCAAATTTCATAGGTGGCTTTCCTCATGACAATTGTTGAATGGTTATCATTGTCTAGGAAATGCGTTTACAGGAATGCCACGTTTGTGCAAGATGTGGAAGCATACATAAGACATGTGCACAGTTGAACAAATGCCACAGGTTAACTGATCGGATTAAGTATGGATTAAGTAGGTCAGATCCCATCCTTTCACTGGTTATCAAAACATAGGAGTTTATTTTTCACAGGTATTCCTATTCTTTAAGTTGTTTTACCTAGTGGGTGCCTGTAGTTTTTACTTACCTTACGCATTCTATTGTTCGTTAGTTTTGAGTCATCTTTAAATTGGTAGTCATAATACCAATGACATCTTTCATATCAATAATTAGTATACTGAAAAAAATTCAATCTATCAAATTGATGTCTTTTTAACTGAAATTATATATATTTCACACACTTTAGTAGCTTTTTATTTTAAGTACAAATGTATCATGTGATATGATTTTTCCAAAATTCAGGTTGTCACTTTTTGAGCTGAGTGTCAAGCTGATTATTCATGTTCATGAGAGATAGGCTTCTGCAAATTGTATCATATTGGTCTATATTTTATGACTGGTCACAATAGCCTAACAATAGAAGCCTCGTCGTGAGATCGAACAATCATTCACATACTCTAAAGATGTAACTACAATCCTATACAAATTTAGTGGTTTGAATGGTGGGCACCCTACACCAATACATGTGAAGTATGCACGAACCAAAGAAACTGACAAAAAAATTATGCAAAAAAATATACAGAGTATAACCTATATACAGTGCCTTAAGTACTTACAAATACCTGTCTACGAAGGATAACGTAGACGAGTTTCTACATGTTCATTTTTTATGTTTGAAATAGTCTATTTTGAAGTTATATAGATATCATCTTGAAAAATGGGATATCTATTACACAAAGATGAGATTCTATTGATTTATTTTGTTAGATTAATTTCAGGTAGTTCATATCAATCATGCATAGTGAATTCAGTTGGTGCTAAGGCTAGTTAACAACAACACATTTTAAAAATATTATAATTTATTTTGCACTTGTATAAATTCTAATAAATATATTGTATGAAAAATTAATTTTCTAATAATGATGAATTGATTTCTAATAATATTAACATTTTTTTTCATCATCAATTCTAAATTTAAGTACACATAATTTACTAAGTTTATTTTTATATATTTAATTTCAACATCTTCAACCTTTATAATATAAATAATTGCTTAGTATTAGTTGCATTTGTTTAAATTATCTTGGTTAATAAATCATAGCTATAATTATGATAGTCTTTAAGACTCAAATTTAAATATTTTATTGAATCACTATGGAATGTTTGATAAGCCTAATGTATCTCAAAGATGTGAATTACGACCTAAAAAAGTAATGAAAATAATAACATATGGTTTGTGGTGATCGGTTAGTAATTTAGATGAAGGTATCATCTTCCTTATATGGTAATTAAAAGCATTAAAATATTGTTTTGCATGGATGCAATGTCCTTGCAAAAAAAAAAGATCAAATGTCATCATTCTACTTCATGGAATTTTATTACCACTGCACTAAGGTGGTGTCTACTTCAAGATTCAATATTCATTAGGAAGAGGAAATGAAATTATTTTTCAATATTAGTTTGATATAAGCATTAAATAAAAGTATTTAACAAAGATACTATGGCAATAAAAATTAATTAAATATTACCCAGTGTTAGCTAACACTTCTAATTATGTGAGTAATTTAGGAATTGGTAATTGATTGCATGAGTCTATTTGAATAACCTCTAACACATAACTTAAGGAGATCTTGATTGATCAACTTATTAGTTGATATTTCAATTCTTTGCTATTTTTCTTCTTTATGAGTTGTATCATTAAGAGCTCTATCACTATCCTATTTTTAAGATAATTTAAAATATATTTTTACTTTAATCTATTATATAAGTAAATATACATATATACACATTGTAAGAAATCATTTTTGTCTTTTCATGACTACTCGAACTACATTCATAATGCATTTTACGCTTCCTGTACTTTAAAAAAAAAAATCCTCTCTTACACTCCTATTTGTAATGTTATGAGCTTAAGTGTTCATAACTCAATTATTGTTAATGTACCCTCCCAATACTTCTACAATAAGCAGAGGGAAAACCTTGGGAAAGGAAAAGGAGATTTAAAATCTAAAACTCAAGATGCTGCTAGCGCTAACCCTACATTACAAAAAGTGGCTGCCAACAAAAATGCAACCAAGTTTCATAATTCAAATTCAATATTTTTCACTCTTCCTAAGCATTTGTTGCTTTACGCCTTAATTTGGTGTCATGAAATTCTCTCTCTCTCTCTCTCTCTCTCTCTCTCTCTCTCTCCATATATTATCCCAATCTCAATAATATATGACTTTGATTTTAATAATACTAGATATTTTTATATATTGTTTAAATATACTACCCTTAATATTAATCTTCTGAATAAATTTGTAAGTAGAAATTGATTTTAATATATTTTAAGAATATTAATAATATTTAAATTAGAAGAAGTTGTCTTATATTTATTTATTTTATATCTCATTTATGAAGGGTTAAATAATTTAACTTTTATAAATAATCATTTAATAACAAAGAGTCTTGACATCATAAAAGATAAGAAATAAAAAAATTGGCTTAGCAAATTTGAATTGAAGAGAAAATTCTAACCAAAGTAAATAAACACACTTATTTATCTACATCATTAAAGATGAGTATAATCTTAGGCCTCTCGAACACACAACCATTCTGAAATCAACTTATTTTTGTTGTCAAGATTACAACTTCACTTTGTTTCATTTTTTAGTTTTGTTTGTTGCCTATAAGAATCTATTTAATTTATGAACTCTACTAGATTCCACTTTGCATTCACAATTATTTATAGAATTGTTCAATCGCAATTAAGATCTTTATGCAACTTTTATCAAATGGAGGAGGAATTTGGAGTGATCTTTAGCATTTTTAGTTATTTCTAGATAAACACACGAGGAAGCTACAATTTCTATATGAAATTGCATTCATGATTTTTCATAAAGGTCTGGAATACTTGATTTTTGATAACCTTTCCCACATATCATACCTATACCTTGATTCATGTGTATTTTAAACTATGTTTCACTTATCAACGAGTTCAATTGATTTTATTATGAATCACACCCCAACACTATAGAGCTTCCCCCCCCCACCCCCCCAAAAGCTATAAAGACTCAAACTAAGGGGGATACTTCTCTCAACAAAGGACAATGTGGTTGCCACCTCATCTATGCATCCTTCTAACTAAGATTTGGTGAGTTGTTGTCTGCAATTGTTTAAAGACACTTAAATGTCAAAATACTTGAACTTGTCGAAGGAAAATCGAGCTTCATTAAGTTCTTGATTCAAAGGCTTTGTTTAACTTTCTCTCTCTCCATTTTCCTATCTCTACTTTTCTAATCTCCATATCATTCCAACATAAAATCACGTTCCCTTGTTTTTACAATGCTTTCACTATGACATACTTCGTACATTTTACATCTATTGCATCAACTACACCTTAAAGCATTCCACTATAGGCAGGAACTTTGACGCTTACGTCTCTTGTTCTTTAACCAACATTATCTTGGCCCGACATATTCATTTCCTCCTTATAATATGCAAAGATACTATCATCTGTGTTACACGTGTTACATCTTGAGGAGATATCATCATCTCTGATATACGTTACATTCATTGTTTCCTATAAATAATTTATTATTGCCAGAAATAGATATGCATATTCATTATTGCATACTTTACACATTGTGTTTTAGCATGGTTGGCATTTTTATATTATAAACAAAAAAAATATCAAAGCATGTATTGTGTTACTCATTTTCAATATTAATCACATTACTCATGGTTTGTACGTCCTATTATGCATATTGTGTGTTAGCTTGTGCTAGTTGCCTCTTCTTTCATTAAATTATAACATGTATGTTATGTGTTTTAACATTGTAGTCAAACAAAAAAAATTACGGTCATGGAAACTACCATTGTTTTAATGTGTTTTAACAATGTTTGGGTTGCATTATAATCTAATTTTTTTTATATTGTATAGGTTTTCCTCCTAAATATATTGCCCTACGCTTAGATGCATTTTTCTTTGTGTTTTATATCATGGACTATATTTTTTTAGGTGTCTAGAAATGAGATAGTCACATGATTTTTGTAGATTAATTTGTTTTTAGATGTCTGATTGGATCAACTCTATTTTTGTGAAGTCATCATGGAGAGTCCACCTTCTTTGGTTGATTCATCATGGGGATCCCAACTTCTTTGGTTGATTCATCATGAAGATCCCACCTTCTTAGGTTAAGTCCAGAATTGATCATGACGAAGCCGTCCACCAGATTTTGGACTTACTATAAATAGAAGGTTTTTATGAGTTAACTTACTATAAATAGTAAGTCATTTTGGTGACTTGGTAAAAATAGTAATTTTGACAAGTTTTGTATATGTAGTTGTATGAGTCATACTTACTAAATTTAGTAAGTGATTTGTAACTAGGACTCTGCAACTCAGATGTTATATACAACTCGAAGTCATTTTTGTGGATATGATTTGAAGATTGTTGTAACTGTGAAATTTTCAGAGAATAATATTGAAATATATTTTCCCATCATTTTTTTCCTGGTATAATTTTACCAAGTTTTTCCATGTAAGTTTCAAGTGTTGTGTTTTTGTACTTCTCTTAATTTTTTGCACTTCTAAAAATTTGTACCATTTTTACATGTTTTTAATGTGTTTTGCAGATGAAATGAGATAGTCATGTAATGTTTAGATTGGATTAACGTTGTCAAAACATTCCATTATTTTGAGACATTCTAGTAAACAGTAACGTGCATTGCCTATGCTCCACAGATGGTTGAATCCATTATTTTCATTTTGTTATTTTTGGTATGTGCATAATTGTTGCCTACGTTACATTCTAGGATTACTTGTGGGTTACATTCTAGGATTACTTGTGGGTGTTACATCTGAAATCATTTGCATGTGTTACTGCCCAAATTTCCTTTTCTATCTTTCCATAGTTCCACACATTACTCGCAAGCCACACAGAAGGAGAAAAGAGGATATAGACAAAGTTAAAGAATTAAGCTTTATTCTTGTTACTTACATCTATTTGACAACTTCTAAACTTTTTCAACAAATTATTGTATGTAAATCTTATAATCAATGCATCCAATGTGAAACAACATTCCTTTGAGGATTTATGTCATGTAGTTCACTTGCCTTGTTAACGTTTTTATCATCTTATCCATGGTTTTTCTTACCTTGTCAAAATAGTTAAATGTGTCTTGTCTTGTCTACAATAACCAACTTTGTGCTTTGGAATTGTGTGCTTTGTTAGTTGTGTCTTGTTAATTGTGTTAGTATAGATTGTTTGTTAATGTACACGTCCAAAATCGTCCTTTTTGAATTTATTAAATTCATATGAGCATATCCCTAATAATTAATTGATTTTTTTAATTAATTACCTAACCATATAATATAATTAGTTTTATTCAATTAATTATATTAATTTCCCCTTTCTATCCTATAATAAAATTAATTTGAGTCAATTAATTGTATTATTTCCTCTCGGGTTCAATAATGTAATAAATTTTGATTAATTGATTACATTATTCCCTCCTAGTCTATATTCAAATAATTTCACTATTATTTGGATATCCCCCATTTGGCCTAATCATGTGATGTAATTAATTCCTAATTAATTAAATCTAATCCTACCCTAAACCCCTAGCCTAGAGACCCATCGTAACTAATGAACTATAATTGATTGAATGTCTGAAGATGCTAAGTTGATGATCACCAAGACATGCAAGACATTAAATTAGTTAATTTTTTATATTGTCATTTATGTCAACTTGATATAATATGTATGGTCATGTACATATTGCTAAAGACTTCAAACAACTAATGAATCAAAGGTTATTCTATCAGTAATGCATAAAAGTTAAGTATTCACAAAGTGACTGCATACACCGACGGAGTACACATTGACGGACATAGTAAACCAACAAGAGCAAAGTCACAGTGTTACCCGACAAGCAAAAGTACAACATTACCAATGAGTAAAGTCGCAGTGTGACCTGACTGATAAAACACAGTGTAACCCGACTGACAAAATTACAGTGTTGCCCGACGGACGGAGATCCCGAAGACAATTGAAGTCACATCGACGGAACAGTCAGTTGTCACCGACGACTAACTGAAGTATTGACCGACAGAACAAAGAGTTCAAAAATGACAAAACACTTAGCTGTCAAGAGCTAAATATAGACTTAACTAGTACTTATCACTGTTTCAATCGACAAGATAAAGCTGTAGATAAGTAAAGGATTTAAAGCTGCTTTGTCCAGTTGGTAAGAAGATCTCTAAGAGATAAAACTGGAGTTTTTGCTTTAAATCTAATTGGCGAGAATTGTGGATCATGCCAAGATCAAGAAAGCCAAGTGTACGCCTCTCTTTTCGATTCCCAAAGCTTTCCAAAGGCGAGGGTTAGTAGCAAAGGATTCACAAATGAATGCAAATCAAGTATATAATGACTACTAAACGAATACTGGAAACGTGATCAATAAAATGTACAAGTAAGAGAAAGGAAGATAAATAAATGCAAAGCCCACGATGCTTGAAGCTTCTATTGTTTCTCTCTACTTCTTTCGAAACGTTGTTCTTGATGCTCAGTATTGGCGAGGCAGCGTCTATGACTTGAGAAGCGTAGAGAATTTGATAATTGAAATGTGTGTGTGTCGTCGCAAGATGGCTTGAATGCTGGAACCAAACTGACGGAGTAATGGCACACGAGAGCTTGAAATCCTGGACCCTTCAAATGGTTATGAAGGGTTTATTATATAGGAATTGGTGATGATATGAATGGTTGAGATCAATCCCAGAGATGGGGAGATGAACGGTTG
>MU224579.1:3598991-3638022 GCA_018584345.1 Thuja plicata
TTGTAACTGTAGGGACATGAGTAGTCCATGGTGGGTTTTGAAGTGTTTGTTGTTGTGACTGAAACTGGGGTTGATAATGCTGGGGTAGGTATTGTTGCTGCTGAGGTTGGGTTTGAAACTGGGGTTGCTGTTGCGGAGGTTGGATATGAGGCAACTGAAGCTGGGGTTGTTGTTGCAGGGGTTGGAACTGAGGCAACTAAAGCTGGGGTTGCTATTGCTGAGTTTGGCTATGAGGCAACTGAAGCTGAGGTTGTTGTTGCAGAGGTTGGATGGGTGTGGGAATGGGCAAAGATGGAGCTTTGGGCGGGCCTTGACTATAAATAGGTCCTGCAGAGATGGATCCTTGCGGGCATGATGTGTTGATCCCAAGACTAGTGTGGGGAGATTGTAGCAGCGACATAGTTTCAGAACAACTGGTGTTTGGTGGGATGGAAGGCATAGCATGAGAGTTGGACTGCGCTGGCCATGAGATTAAGGGTGGAGGCATACTAGTGACCACGGGTGCACTTGGTTGCAAGCTTGTCATGCCTTGAGTAGATGATGTGCTGGCTTGGGTCGAGTCATTGGTTTGATTGGATACAGTCTGTGTCGATGTGGGTAAAGCCAATGGTGGAAAGATCTGTGACACAACATGTAGTATCTGAGGAAGCTGAGTAGTGTTTTGACCTGCGAGAGGGTTTTTGGGCCATATAGTTGATACACTGAATTCAGCGGGGAGTTTGACTCCCTTCTTTATTAGCATGGCCAAGTAACGTTCAGGGTTCCTCTCTATAACAATGTCAACTACTTTGGTGGAGTAGGCATCTTGTTCCACATCTTCAAGTTCTTCTTTGGTGATATCTTGAAAAAAGGCTACCCCAAGGGGCTGTTCAATGAATAGGGCAGAACTGGTGTTCATGAAAGGATCGTTCTCTTGCTCTGTTTTCCAAGCGGGGAAACGGTTGATATATGACTCATTAGGTTGAGCTCTAGCCTTAAACCTTGTGTAAGGTCCTCCGTGAGGTATTTGAGACATAGTGCGGTCCAGGTTTTCTAACTAAAACAAGTGATATAAAGCAAACAAAGAAGATGATCTTGTCTAAGAAAAGTCCGAGTTATGTTTTAGACAAAGGTAATTCTAAGGACAGATTTTGATATAACTTGATCTCAAAGCGGTGATGATAAAAGATAAGATTGCCGACCTTTGTCTTGGACAAAGTCAATTTGATAAAGATGATGATGTTTGATATGATGAGATCAAGATATTTTGAGTCTGAGCTTTTGAACTAACAATGTTTTAGACAATAATCATGCTTTACAGAGAAAGGGTAATCTTAAATGTTTATAGATTCACACAATGTTCTTCACGTTTTCCTTTGACAGACACTAGTTTTGGACACCAAATGAAGAATTCTTTCAAGGTTTTAGGTCAGAACAGGAATGTAGTACATCTGGTCAAATGTGGTACAATTTCACCGATTGCGATAAAATGATTGGTCGATTGTGGTAGTTTATCACACAAGGCTTCTGATTTGTAAGATAGTTGACGTTTGACAACCCTAGACTTTAACACGTTTGACTTGTTTTGACAGTTTGGATGTTTTGTTTTGCATTTTCAGAAACTAGTCAAAGGAACAAGCATAATAAACACTGTGTTTTGAAGAATAAAGACTGAAACTATGTATGTTCTACAACTTTTTCAAGTTGCAAGGTTATCACGAGGTCTCAACAATGAACAGTCAGATTAATCTAGGTCAAATGGCTTCAGAATATAATGTTATAGGCCCGATGCTTGAATGTCCATTAGCTCACACAACAATTGTCACACTACTAGGACATGAAGGTCCATGATGCAGGTGCCCGTGTTTTTATCATTTCCAGGTATTGTTGTTGTGGAGTGAAGATCTCTTTCACTACACAAATACCATGGGACACATATGTTGGGAATCTTGGGGGGAAATTCTGCAACCCCTTGCATTGTAATAAGGTATCTATTTGGAGGTAAAATGGGTTGGCCTCTAATTAATCAAGGTTGTAGTAAGGGTCCGTGGTGTCTCTCCAATCAGTTTGTACATGCGTGACTCACTTAAGAGCCTAGTTGATCACGCTGGCTCCTTAGGGATATTCACCCGATCTAGACTATCATCAACACGCCTCGCCCAAGCTTGGCTAGATAAGACAAAACTTTGGTTCGTGCCTTGTTTATATACCGATCGGAAGGATTACTGATTTAAGGTCATTCTCCGAGGAAGAAGCGCATTCCTCGGACAGGCCTTTCTAAAAAAGTATAAAGGTTTGTAATCTAACAGTTTGTACAAGTACACCCAAAACTCAAGACACAAGTTAAATCGATTAAGCTCCAAATTTTGAAATGTGAACTAAGCTACACCACCATACAAGCACAAATGTTCAATTTTAAGCCCAAAAGTAGGTGTTGATTGCTTGTTCAATTTTAAAGCACCAAATTGAGAGATTCTTTGCCTTTGTTCACTTTTAATCCTCACGTCAATTTTAAACCCAAATCCAAAATATGAGGTGTGATATGTTTTTCAAGCACTGTTCTTTTTAAACCCAAATCGACAAATGAATTCCTTTTAGTTTTGTGTTGTTTAAATAGGTTAGTACCAAAAAGGATTATTTGCAAAATAAGGATATAAATAACTTTGAAATGATGAATGATGCTTACCAAAGTTACCCTTCTCTGTCCTTGGTGACTCTGATCCAATCCTGCACAAAAACCGAAAAGAATGTCAATTTAAAAGCACATGGGCAGAAGTTTTGGATCTGATGTTTGTAATATTTCTTGCGATTGTGGCAATCTTCCTGCAACTGCGGTAATTTTCTGTCAATTGTGATAAATAACTGGCAACTACGGCAAAATGCTGTCGATTGCGGTAAATAATTAGCAACTGCGGCAAAATGCTATCGATTGCGGCACGAATTGGGCGATTGCGGCAAAATTCTTGCGATTGCGGCACAGATCGGGCGATTTCTACAAAATACCAGAAGATAGAAGACAAGAAATGGATAGAATGACTGTGAAATCCTGCAATCAATTGCGGTATTAAACCAGTCGATTGCGGCACAGTATAGACGATTGCGGTATAATACCAGCAATTGTGAAATAGTACAAATGTCAAAGAAAAGTGTGATTTTTAAATTTACGATCGTACAGCCGTGGTTGATCAATCCGTTTCTTCGTCTGCAAGAGATATTTGGGTTGTTTCTTCACGTCGGGTTCACCAAAATGTACGCCTCTCTTTTTCATTCCCAAAGCTTTCCAAAGGCGAGGGTTAGTAGCAAAGGATTCACAAATGAATGCAAATGAAGTATATAATGACTACTAAATGAATACTAGAAACGTGATCAATAAAATGTACAAGCAAGAGAAAGGAAGACAAATAAATGCAAACCCCACGATGCTTGAAGCTTCTATTGTTTCTCTCTACTTCTTTCGAAACGCTATTCTTGATGCTCAGTATTGGCGGGGCAGCGTCTATGACTTGAGAAGTGTCGAGAATTTGATAATTGAAATGTGTGTGTGTGGTCACAAGATGACTTGAATGCTAGAACCAAACTGACGGAGTAATGGCGCACGAGAGCTTGAAATCCTGGACCCTTCAAATGGTTATGAAGGGTTTATTATATAGGAATTGCTGATGATATGAACGATTGAGATCAATCCTAGAGATGGGGAGATGAATGGTTGAGATCAAAAGGAACAGGAGAGGTCCTCAGTAAACTCCACCTCTTCATTTGGTAAAGAGGAGATAGAGTTTGGTTAACTGAAGAGCTAATTATGAGTTACCTTTGAACTGAAGAGGTGGGTGAAGTTACCCATGTGGACTGGAGAGATGGGTGGAGTAACCCATGTGATCTAATTGGAGTTATCTTTTTGAAGATAAATGAATATTTAATTCATTTATTTAATAAATTTTTTCAACATGTGAGATAATTGAATTCTTTTTTGATTAAGAATTGCCTTATTTGATGAAATTAATTTAATTGGAAGGATTTAATTAGTAAGTTTAAATATTTGGATTTAAACTATAGGAAATTGAGTTTAATTAATTAATTAATGATAATTAATCAATTAAAGCTAATTAATTAAATAAAATTAATTATTTAATTAATTTTGGGAATTGAATTAGATGATTTGGGGAATGAATTTAGAAGAAAATAGATGATTAATTAGTGATTAAAAAACTATTAATTAATAGATGAAAATTAGTGTTTTTAATGTAAAGTCGCAAGCCTCTCCATTTTAAGATGTCTACACCAAGAAACGATGAAATCATGTCTATATAAGAGACAAGCTTATTCAATATGAATAAGGGGAGTGACAAAAGAATAGATGCTGAAGAGATTATGAAGGAGAAGAAAGTCTTCATTCAGACCTGATCAATCAAGCTGAGGAAAGAGCTAAATTCTGTAGACACCGATGAACAATGATACAACATCACATAGCAGAATAGTGTGGAGAAAAGGTATTGAATTGATAACATTGATCATAAAGGTAATATACTTACAATAGATCTGAAAATCTGCAATTCAAGTTGTATATGTGAACAGATCAATTTATTGTTTCAATTTAAGCATTGAAGCATCAAGTCTCTTAACCGAGCAGGACTTAAAAGTCTTTTCTAATTGAGATACATTCCAAGGAGTATCAAAAAGTTTGATCATACAAAGTAGCATTAGATATGCCTGATACCTATTGACAGGCCAAGAGAGTATTTGATCAAGGATGGTAGCATTAGATGTCAGATACTAAGTGACAAACTAATCATTTCAATCTTCTAACAAGGTCACACCTAACAATGCGTTTGTAACCTTTAACAGGGTTGGCTCTTCACCGAGCTCACTTCAGAAGAGTGAAATTTTGGGGTACCAGTCCCAACGGTTTTTCCCTTAATAGGGTTTCCACATTAAAAATCCATGTGTCATGTGTTTATGAGTCATTACTTTATTGTTTTTGCATTTCACATAAGTAAATCTAAATTGATCGGTATACACTAGTTATTTACTGTATTTCGGTAAATGAACATACTGCTTATCGGTAAACATACAATAGAAGGTTTTACAAAGCACTCTGACAAGTAGTAATTTGATATAACTATTTCAAGGCAATCATCTTGTAGGACTAAATATAACTAGAGGCTTATAAATGTGGTATTAAGTTTTTGCGTTGATTTAAGGATTAATTTTTGAGGCCACTGATTCACCCGCCCCCCTCTCAATTATTCTAACAATTGGTATTAGAGCTTGCATGCTTAGAAAGGGAGTTTAACAACTCAAACTAAAGATCACAAGATGAACAGACGAGATGTGCCCAAGTTGAACAAAGACAACTTTGCTTCATGGCAAAGCAGGATAATACTCCACTTATTAGGTATTGGAAATGATGGTACTCAATAATTAGATACTAAATATGTGTTTCCCACAGGAGCACTCATAGTTGAAAAAATGAGAGAGAAGCATGAGCACAACTACATGATAATAGAGCTTGCTTCCTCACTCTCCGATGCTAAATTTGAAGATGTCAAAGCATGCACAACTGCAAAGCAGATGTGGGATAAATTGAAGCTTGTACATGGTGATGATAAGAATGTTCTGAGAGCCAAGGCAGAAAGTCATAGAGGAAGGTTTGATGATCTTAGAATGAAAGAAGGTGAAAACATCACACAGTATGACACAAGAATCAAAGAGGTATTCAATGTTATCTGAGGAGTTGGAGGTGTACTAGAAGAAGAGACATTGGTAAGTAAGATTCTAAGAACCTTACTTCCTACTTATGCTATTAGAGTATCTTCCATACAAGAAATGAGAGCAGTAGCAAATAACAATGTTACTCTAGATAGTTTGATTGGAAGACTGATTTCATTTGAGATGAATAACTTTGATAATAGTGTCTCACCAAAAATAGAGTCTGCATTCAAATCTTCTTTGAGAATAAGTAAATCAAGTCATAAACACACTATGAGAAAAGATATTAGTAGTGAAAGTGAAGAAGAAGATCTTGATAAAATTGAAGCACTTATGGCTAGAAGAATGCAGAGAGGCAAAGGTAAATACAAAGGTAAATTACCACTCATATGTTTTAATTGTAAAGAGATTGGACACTTTGCTGCAAGATGTCCTAACATGAGAAAAGATGACAGAAGTAATGATAGGTCATTTGAAAAGAAGTTTGACAAAGGTGATAACAAAGATTACAGAAGCAACTGACAATCAGAAAGAAGAGATACTTGAAACTACAAGGACAAAGGAAAGAAGGACAATTACCTAGCTACATGCAAAGATGAAGATACTGACACCGAATCTGATGAAGACATCAAGATGGTGTTTGTGGTAGTAAAAGATGATTCAGATGAAGATGAAGAAAGGTATGTAGAAACTGCACTCATATCTAAAGTTAGTAAAAATGATGTCTGGATCATAGATAGTGGTTGCACTCATCATGTGACCGGTGACAAACAAAAATTTAAGACTTTTGAATACTATAATGGTGGTTCAATAAGAATGGGTAATGATGCACCTTGTCCAGTTGAAGGTAAAGGAACTATAATGTTGAATAACCTGATAAAATGTGAAAATGCTCATTGGGTGCAAGGATTGAATTATAATCTATTAAGTGTTTCTCAGCTAAATAATTTAGGTCACATAGTAGCATTTGAAACTAAGAAGGCAAAGATCTCTAATGAATCAGGAAGGTTGATTGGTACTAGTGAGCAGATAAAAGGTAATTTATTCTATTTGAATGATACTGACACCACTTTCTTAATGGCTAGAAACGAAGACATATGGTTGTGGCATAAAATATTGTGTCATGTAAATTTTGACAACATGATAAAGATAAGAAAAAATAGAAATGTAAGAGGCTCACCGACGATGACTAAGCCCAACAATATCATGTGCAAAAATTGTCAAAAAGGTTAGATGACAAAGTATAGTTTCAAAAGCAAAACCCATACATCTGATGTTATTCTAGAATTAGTTCATACTGATTTATGTGAACCCATGAGGACAAAGAGCTACTATGGTGATAGATATTTTATTCTCTTTGTTGATGATTACTCTAGAATGATGACAGTTATGTTTCTAAAAGAAAAATCAGAAGCATTCAAGATGTTTAAATGGTACAAAGCAATGGTAGAAAAACAAAGTGGTAAGGAATTAAAATGCTTAAGATCAGATAGAGGAGGGGAATTTATTTTAGATGAATTCACTAACTTTTTCAATGAGCATGGAATCAAAAAATAGGTCTCTGCACCGAGAACACCACAAAAAAATAGAATTGCTGAAAGAAGGAACATATCCATTGTTGATTATGCAAGGATACTGATGATAGAGAAAGGCATCACCCAAATCTTCTGGAGGGAAGCTGTCAATACTGATGTTTACACATTGAACAAAGTACAATTGAAGAAAGACACCAAGAAGACACCCTATGAGCTATGGTATGGTTACACACCTAATGTAAGTTACTTCAAGATCTTTGGTAGTCAATGTTATATCTTAAAAGATGATAGAAATGGAAAGATTGAATCCAAAAGTGATGAAGGTATCTTTCTAGGGTATTCCACCAAGAGCAAGGCTTATAAATGTCTCAATAAATCCTCTAACAAAATTGTTGAAAGTGCAAATGTAAAGATAAATGAATTGCAAAGAAGAATGAAAAGGAAAGCACAAAAGAACTAGAGGACTACAATAGGTTTGCTTACAATGAAGAACCTGACACTCTACCCGAAAAACAATGTATTGCTCCCGAGTAACAGATTATTACACCCGAGCATCAGGCTGCAAATACCAAAAATCAGGATATTGCTCAAGATGATGTACTAAGCTATGAAGATCAGAATAAAGGACAAAATGATGATCAAGATAATAGACAAAGAATTGAACCTGTACTTTCCAGATATGTCAGGAGGAACCATCCACATAACTAGATCATAGGAGACAAGAAAGCTGGTATGAGAACCAGAAGTAAGTCTCTAAACACAAGATGTCTAATTTGTGATTTTGAGCCAAAATTATCAATGCTACACTTCATAATGAAGAATGGATTAGTGTTATGAATGAATAAATTAAGAAGATTGAGAAAAATAAGACATGAAAACTTGTACCGAGACTAGATGACAAGAATGTTATTGGTACAAAATGGATATTCAGAAATAAACTGAATGAGAATGCAGAAGTCACCAGAAACAAAGCAAGACTAGTATGCAAGGGGTATGCACAAGAAGAAGGGATTGACTAAGGAGAAACCTTTACACCCATTTCTAGGCTAGGAGTGAGAATATTACTTGCTTATGCTACATGTAAAGGATTCAAGGTATACCAAATGGATGTCAAGTCTGCATTCCTAAATTGAATACTTGAGGAAGAGGTATACATCGAACAACCAGAAGGGTTTGTTGATCTAGACAAGAGGAACATGGTATGTAGACTACACAAAGCCTTGTATGGATTAAAACAAGCACCAAGATCCTGGTATGAAAGACTTCATTCCTATCTCATAAGTATTGAATTTGTAATAACTAGTGAAAATAGTAATCTTTACTTGAAGGAAGATACTGATGCTAACATTTTTATTTCTAAAATATTTGTTGATGACATCATATTTGGAGGCAATGATATGCTATGCAAATCGTTTGCAAATGAAATGATCAAAGAGTTTGAGATGTCTATGTTTGGAGAGATCAAGTTATTTCTTGGTCTACAAATCATGCAACAAGATGAAGGCATTTTCATTACATAATTTAAATACATCAAGGAAGTGCTGAAAATATTCAAGATGGAAGATTCCAAGCCAGTTGGAACACTGATGGAAACTGGATGTAAGCTGATATAGGAGGACAAGTCACCTAAGGTAAATCATACTTTGTATAGATCAATGATTAGAAAACTCATGTATGTTGTACATACTAGACCAGACATTGCACCTGCAGTAGGAATAGTTGCAAGATTTTTTGCTAATCCCAAGGAATCACATATGACTGCTGTGAAAAGAATCCTAAGATATCTGAAGAATACTGAGGACTATGGATTATGGTATAGAAGAGAAGGTAAATTTGAACTTAAGGTCTTTACTGACTTTGATTGGGCTAGAAACATTGATGACCAAAAGAGCACAACTAGAGGAGCATTCTTTATGGGTGACAGACTTATCACGCGGATCAACAAGAAGCAAGGATGCATCTCTCAGTCTACTGCAGAAGTAGAGTATGTTGTTGTTGCTACAAACTGCTCAAATATTGCATGGATCAAACAATTACTAGAAGGTATGCATATGAAAATTCTTGAACCGGTAATTATCTATTGTGACAATACAAGTGCAATAAACATCTCAAAGAATCTAGTCATGCATGCTAAAAAAAGCATATTGCTATCAAGTATCATTATTTGAGAGAACAAGTTCAAGCAAAGGAGCTGATACTTGAGTATGTGCATTCAAAGGAACAATTAGCTGATATCTTCACCAAGCCACTGTCCAAGGATGCATTTGAGTACTTGAGAAAGAGACTAGGGGTAAGACCCTTGTCTACTGACTCTACTGGTCAGTAAGATGACTAGAAGGATGCATCAACCTACATATTATTAGAATATTATTCATGTTGATGTAAGCTAAGAGATGGAATTCAAAGATACATCGGTACACAACAAGGTATTTATCTACTCCAAGCACCAGAGCTGTCATATTGTTGATGGAATGGAAAATTCAAGGAGTATATTATGGATAGAAAGGACTATTTGGCATTAATGTCAAATATTTTTTTGGCATTGATGTCAAAGGGAGAGATTATATCCATTATCATTATCCAAGCGAGAGATGTAACTAGAAAGGGAGAGTACACACAAAGGGAGAGATTGCTGAAAAGATAAAAAAGAGACATCAAAAGAAAAGAACAGTCAAAGGGAGAGAGTTTGGCACAAGAAGAAAACATATCACATCAGAAGAAGAAAGATTCTACATCTATCCAGTGAAGGGATTGAAGATAGAAAGAGAGCTACAAGAATCAAATCTAAGCCATGTGAGCTTACCAAGGACCAAATATTTGTATCAGTTATAGTACATAAGATTGGTAGTTTGATGAACTTCAACTGTTATATTTCATATTGTATTAGTGATAATATAGTGTGTTGCCATCAATGCCAAAGGGAGAGATTGATGAACTATAACTGATTGAATGTTTGAATATGTTAAGTTGATGATCACCAAGACACAAAAATTTAATGCAATACATTAAATTAGTTAATGTATTATATTTTCATTGATGTCAACTTGATATAATCTATATGGTCGTGTACATATTGTTAAAGACTTCAAAGAACCAATGAATTAAAGGCTATGCTATCAATAATGCATAAAATTTAAGTATTCACAAAGTGACTGTATACATCGATGAAGTGCACATCGACGGACATGGTAAACCAACGAGAGCAAAGTCAGAGTGTTACCCGGCGAGCAAAATCACAACATTGTCGATGAGCAAAGTCACAGTGTAACCTGATGGACAAACACAGTGTAACCCGACGAAGAAAATTATAGTGTTGCCCAACAGATGGAGATCCTAAAGACAACTAAAGTCACATCGACGGAACAATCAGTTGTTACAGATGACTAACTGAAGTATTGACCGACAGAACAAAGAGTTCAGAAATGGCAAAATACTTAGCTGTCAAGAGCTAAATATAGACTTAACTGGTACTTATCATTGTTTTAATCGACAAGATAAAGCTAGAAATAAGTAAAGGATTTAAAGATTCTTTGTCCAGTTGGCAAGAAGATCTCTACGAGATAAAATTGGAGTTTTTGCTTTAAATATAATTGGCGAGAATTGTGGATCATGCCAAGATCAAGAAAACCAAGAAATGGTGAAATCATGTATATGTAAGAGACAAATTTATTCAAGATGAATAAGGGGAGTGAAAAAAGAATAGATGCTGAAGAGATTCTGAAGGAGAAGAAATTTGTTATTCAGACCTGATCAATCAAGCTGAGGAAAGAGCTAAATTCTGCAGACACCAAAGAACAGTGATACACCATCACAGAGCATAACACTGTGGAGAAAAGGTATTGAATTGATAACATTGATCAGAAAGGTAATGCACTTGCAATAGATCTGAAAATCTGCAATTCAAGTTGTATATGTGAACAAATCAATTTACTATTTCAATTTAACCATTGAAGCATCAAGTCTCTTAACCGAGCAAGACTTAAAAGTCTTTTCTAGTTGAGATACATCCCAAGGAGTATAAAAAAGTTTGATCATACAAAGTAGCATTGGATATGCCCGATACCTATTGACAGGCAAAGAGAGTGTCTAATCAAGGATGGTAGCATTATATGCCAGATACTAAGTGACAAACCATTCATTTAAATCCTCTAACAAGGTCACACCTAACAGTGTGTTTGTAACCTTTAACAAGGTTGGCTCTTCATCGAGCTCACTTCAAAAGAGTGAAAAATTGGGGTACCGGTCCTAGTGGTTTTTCCATTAACAGGGTTTCCACGTTAAAAATCCATGTGTCATGTGTTTATGAGTCATTACTTTATTGTTTTTGCATTTCACATAAGTAAATCCGGATTGATCGATATACACTAGTTATTTACTATATTCCGGTAAATGAACAGACTGCTTATCGGTAAACATACAGTAGAAGGTTTTACAAAGCATTCCGACAAGTAGTAATTTGATATAAGTATTTCAAGGCAATCATCTTGTAGGACTGAATATAACTAGAGGCTTATAAATGTGGTATTAAGTTTTTGGGTTGATTTAAGGATTAATTTTTGAGGCCACTGATTCACCCCCCCCCTCTTAGTTATTCTAACACGTAACACCCATAAGTATATCGATTAATTAATCTTAGATTAATTAAGTTAATTCATCCTAGATTAATTGAGTTAATTCCTTGATTCCTACAACAATTAAAATTTTCTCGTGATTAAGAATTATCTCACACATATGTCAGAACATCCCCCAAATTTAACTATCAACGTTCCATAAATAGCTACTTATCTTATTACACATTTGTCTCACATATTTCCTTGGGCCACTCTCACACATGTGTGAGACATCTTGAGCCTCTCAACTCTTACGTTTGTGTCCCACTTGGTATTTATTGCTTATCTACCCAAGGTTTCTGACACATGTGTGAGAAATACATCGTCTTGCATGGCCAACTACCCTTACTTACATGGCTTCCACATGACCTCCACCTCATCAATCTAAATGCACCCTAGCCCTTCATTCCAATTTTGAATCCTAATCCTCCATTTACCTCCAAATTTTATAAATTGGAGCCTCTCCTTATGCATTTCGTCCATTATCAATTGCATTAACATTATGCCAAAATCACTCTACAGCTCTTAGTATCCATTTACAATCTTATTTTAGTTATATTTTCATTTGTGTAGCATTTAACATTGATAGATTTGAAATCATAGCATTCTTAGCATAGTTTTTATATTTAATCCATTAGCTTGCATTTAGTTCCTCACTTAGACTGCATCTTATCATTCTCATTCTGTCCATGTAGTTTTAGAAATTATTTGGGAATCAATTAGTTGTGTTTGGAGAGCAATACCCACATACAACCAATAAATGAGCAAATCAATGGAGTAGACTGCCTCCATTTCGCTCAATTGGAGGTATGATTTGAATTAGTTAGTGTAGTGTATTATTTTGTGTTTGTTTGCATTCACTAACCAAAAATTTCAACCATATACATATTGGCATGCTTGGTGGGACACACGTGCATTTGAAGTTGACGTTAGTCTTAGTGTTTTTTTTTTTTAAGTTGTAGGTTGGACTCCCAGAACAATATTTGCATTAAACACAATGGTGCCTCCACTTATCGGCATCCCTGCCCCTAAGCGACACCTCCGCTAATGACTAAAATTGTTTTGTTTGCAAGATTTATAGAATTTTTATCTAACGATTTTTGTGAAGTCTTGTAGGCATATAGGTTAAAACCATTGTTTTCGTTGCTTTAACTCACCCCGATCTCAGATTTTTAACAGGAATCAATTTTTATAGAATGATCCATTTCACAGGTTGTTATTTTGCTAACCATAGGTAAATCAATGTTTTTGTAGTTCGACGCCTTTGCTTTTCATAGTCTATGCTCTGATTTTTGCATTTTTGCACAGGTAAAATAAGGTATATTATCTCCACGTGTCATTATTTCTACTTCATTCCGTACAATTAAAGAACCTAAAAAGTTTTTAAAAAATTACAAAAATATAGGTAGACAATTTTTTTGTTTACCTTTTATTTCTTGTAAATTGGCATTTTTGTGAATCAACATATCTACTAATTAGTGCCTACACCTGCCAATCAGTGTTTCCATTTTAATTCATTGTATTTTGGGTTTATTGATTTGTCCTAACCACTAACCTATTTTGCATCTATTTTATGTTGGTCAAAGACTAAAAATCAAACTACTAATAGTTGTTTTGCAGGTGGATAATCAATTTTTAGTCTCTTTGTGTGTTTGCTTTAGCATAGTTGCACATAGCTTAGGCAAGGCTTCATTTTAGGAATTAGTCAAGAGTTTGGCATGTTTTTTAGCCCCTTGCAAGTGGAGGAACTCCTTGCAAGGTTCTCTTTTGTTAGGATTAGAACATTCTTTTTGATGAAAAGATAGAAAACAAGAAGTATCCTCTCTCATTGCCTTCTAACAGATCTTGGGTGTAAGATAAAATTGCTTTCTATCTCTTCCTCTAAAGAAGCCTACCTTGGTGGAAAAGAGGTAATCACCCTAAGGGATGACTTCAAGAAGGTTTCCGATTTGATCCGTTATATAAATTCAAGGATAAAGCTAAAGCCAACTCTGGCTGGTATTAGCGCTTATCGTACGGTGGCAACTCGAAAAGGGGCATACCTTTGGGTATATGAGTCGCCCTTAGTAGGTTGGTTAGAGCCTTTAGTGGCTTGTTGGATGATTGTAACTATTGGCATTTGGTGAAGATGATATGAGTGTTGATAATGGGATTGTATTGAGGTGTTGTCATTGCTAGAAACATAATCTATTGGAGACATGAGATCGATTTAACCGGTAGTAGTGAAGGACTAAATTGATGAATGACCAAGTGTCCAGTCAACTGGATAGAGGAAAAAATACAAGGATCAGCTAGCTAGATTTGGAGTTTGAGATCGAGTTAAGGTGTGTGATCATATATTTAACATCTACAGAGACATATATTGCTACATCTACAATCACATAGTTACTTTGAAGATTGGAGCAAGTTATTGATGATTAAAGTGACATTGGTAGTAGAACAAAGGACAAAAAAAGTCTGTATGGTTAGATCGGCTAACCGGTCACTTTAATGTTAGAAATGTTTGATTTATGACTTGTTTAATGTTGTGTTGACTTTATTGAGTTGAGCAATGTATTTTGGCGCGATCAGATTTGATTTTTATGCCGATGGATAAAATATTTTAGGGAAAC
Organism: Thuja plicata; assembly: GCA_018584345.1. Lineage (NCBI taxonomy): Eukaryota > Viridiplantae > Streptophyta > Pinopsida > Cupressales > Cupressaceae > Thuja > Thuja plicata. The sequence goes on from MU224579.1 coordinate 3,613,434, forward strand.
AGACCGACTTTGAAAAAGTTATTTTAAAAGAAGGATGAAATTGAGATTTAGGGTTAATAAGGTGATGTTTAGATGACGCGATAAGAGATTGTGATTGTGTAAAGCTATTGAATGTTGAAGGAAGCTTTGTGAACATAACTATATCGGATCTGTCAGATAGAGAGTGTCATTATCAAATTAGCTATTCTTGGGTATTTCTCAAGGTAGGCCCTAATATGTTTGTAGCTTAAATCCTTTAAGGGTGAGTAGGATATTTAACAGGATCTAAAGTGTAAATCCTCTAACAAGGTAACTCTCATAAGGAGTTTGAAATCCTGTAACAAGGTAGTTCCTAGCAGGACTTGTATTAGCTTCTAACCGGGCTAAAATACCCTTAACCATGTATACCCCTAACAAGGTGTTTGTAATTTTTCCTAATAAGGTACATTTATTTGGTGCACTAGTGAAATTTGTGGATATCATCTCACACATGGCTTTATTCCTCTAACAAGGGTTTCCACAAGAAAAATCTTGTGTGTTGAGTCTACATTATGTGAATGTTTTACTTGATAAGTTTCTACATAATATTTTTATTTGCATGTTAGATATTGTGGAATCTATTAAATAAGAGTTTCAGATTTGTGGTTGCACTGATTCACCCCCCCTCTCAGTGTCTTTAAAGACTAACACTTGCTATCAGAGCCAGGTTCCCTTGAAAAAGCCTAACAACTTAGGGAGGATCCTTAATGCAAATATGGAGGGTTTGTTGAAGCACAAGAGGCAACTCAAAGAAGTTGGATCACTCATCGAGGAATTGAAAAGAAAACTGAAGCAATCAAGAGAAAAGAGATAAGAGCTTGTTGAGCAATTAAATGAGATTCAAGACTACATTGAGCAATTGTCTGAACAAAGTGGATTTGATGAATCTAAAGAAGCCTTGGAAGAACTGTCACATGAGAATGAACAGCTCCATAAGGACAAGAAGAACATCAAGAGAGAACTAGAATCTTTTTCAATCAGATTGGGTAAATAAATGGAAGCAAGGAAGACAGTAGAGGAAGCAAAGACAATTGCAAAAGAAGTCCTAAAGGCAAAAGACAAAGCCCTAAAGGCTATAGTTGATGAGTTTTTCAGATCTGAATAAGAGGTTGGTACATTGTATGAACATTTACATGAGGAAAATGAAAGTCTACAAGAGACTATTGAAGGGAATTGAGAAGCCCTAAGGAAGAATGAGAATCTGAGAAATGAGAATGAGAAACTAAAATAAGAATTGAAGAAGGATAATGATATGCTGAATAAATTCAATGAGAGTACTACAAAACTTGATCAGAAGATAAGCAATCAAAGAATAAGAAAGAGACCATAGGCCTTGGATTCACCAGTAAGATCACTTTTGAAGTTGGTGAATCTTTTGGAACAAAGGAGATCAATTTTGAAGGAAAGTCTACACCGAAGGTAACACAAAGAAATTCTAGTAAGAAAGCCTACAAACCTATGTGTTTCAATTTTCATAAGGTAGGTCACACTGCAAATGTATGTAGGAGTAGGTCTGCAAATAATGCTAGCAATTTTGATGGATATTGCTACAACTGCAATAAGTATGGACATACTGCTTATTATTGTATATCTAGATCTAATAGTAGATCTAGTAGATTTGATGGTTACTGTTACAACTGCAACAAACATGGTCACAAATCTAATGAGTGCAGGTAAAGAGTTATCAATCAAAGGTTGCATGTGAACCGAGAAAGCCCTTACCAAAGGGAGATGCAATTTAATGTCACATGCTCAATCTGTGGTAACTATGGACACATGGTTGTGAATTACAGAATGAGGATTGCAAGAGGTAATGTAGGACCATGGAGATCTAATGGTATGCCATGCTTTCATTGTCACAAGATTGGACGTCTAGCAAGGAATTGTAGGTTAAGGAACCGATCAGTGAACCAGTCAAGCAATCGAAAAGAGAAGCAGATTGTGAATGTAGAAGAAGTCAGGAAAGAGATGAAAAAGACTTGGAAGAAGAAGGAAGATAGTAAGATATTGAAGGAATCCACATCTCCATCGGGTATGGAGAATTCTTCATCAAACAAAGCCTTCATGTGGCTCAGGGGGAGCAAGTATTGTTGAATCCATCTTTGGATGCTCTATACGTGTGTGGTAAGATATATCAACATTTTAAGTTGCAATAATGTCTTTTGGAGCGCATTATGAAGTTTTGATAAATTATATGATGTTTTGATCATTGGTATTGAACTTTGGGTCAATCGGTGAAAAGGTTAGATCAATCGGTAAGTGCATTTAATGCATGCCTGTGAAGGTTGATACAAGGTTATTTTTTGTTTTCACTTTTACCTTGTGCTTTATGAAAGTTTTTGTGGAGCGAAAGAAGCATTATTTGATCCATTTTTTGAGATCCAAGTGATAAATAGAGATTGTTTTTTGTTGATCTGATAGAGCAAATCAATCGGTTGTTGTCGTGTTCTCTGGGAAATAAGCCTAGTTGTGAATTGTTTAAGGTATTTATCTTAAATATGCACTTGTGGTTATAAATTTAAGATGTCTACTCCCAAATTGATTGATATTAATGAGAGACCACGACCAAAATTTAAGAGACATCCATTCAAATCCATAGAAAATGACCCAGCGGGTGCCGTAACTAGTATACCACGTGATGTTCTACATGTAGAGGATGTTAGAGCATATATTCATTGTAAATTGGAAGACCTAGAATCAGGGGAAATACATGAATAATATGAGACATTTTGAGATGATAACCTTGTATTGAAAGATGAGCATAAATGTATAGTAGAAAAAGGTTTTCATCACGCAGATAGATATCTCAATGAATTCGAGGATGATCAGGTTAGATATGTTCTAAGCAAAATTCATGACTAGTTCATGTCACTAGACCGACCACATAAAATCACAAAGGGAGCCATCCATGTTGTAACTAGCCTTTCCTCAACAAATAATGTACATGTTCTTCACGCCATTCCAAAAGAAGAAGTGATTAGATTGACTAAATCCAAATGGGATGGATGTACGATGACTATGAATGACATTTCAGATGTTGAGGTAAAGTATGCATCTTTTTTTTTTGGTTATAAGGTGTATCATTCCAGTAGGTTGAATAATATACCAAGTGGTGTTATTCATACTTCCCATATGATGATAAAGGAGAATGAAGACTATGACTTGGCTGAAGTCATGAGAGATCAATTAATGTTGAACCTGGATAAGATCAAGAAGGATAAGAGACATAACTTCAAATATGGCTAGGTGATTATTTGTTTGTTTTTCTATTTTTAGAATATGTTCCCTAGTATACGAAACATCACATGGTCAAATGATGCTCCATCTTTCATTCAAATAAACAATTGTATCAGGACATTAGGAAATGACCTAAAAAGCAAGGTTTGGGGTTATCTTAAAGATTTATTTTTTAAAAATGCATCAAAGAGAAAGAATTCCATCTGAGATTGTTGAAAAATAAAAGGAAACCATTTATTTAATGGTAGACATAGACAATTGTATGATGGAAGAAGTTGAGCCAATAACCTCATGGGTGATGCCTATGGGTTATGAAGTGGCAGGAAACATATTGTCTATGTATGTAGAGAATCTGTTAGCTCAACCGGTAGATCCCAAGACTCCAAGATTTGGGACATATGAAGACAAGTCACTTAAAGTACATTGTGACTTAATTAAACTAATATTGGTAAAAAGGTGAGGAAAGATGTTTAAATATTCATGTTTCAGAAGGGTTTCACCAAGGATCAGATAGAGAAAGATAAATCCAAGCATGTTGCTGAGAAGCAAGTACATTTTGAGAAGCAGAAGTTGAAGATGTTGAAGTAGGTGGTGCAACCGATAGTACCCCAACCGGTCGGTAAACAAGGAGTGTCACATGAGTCAAGAAGGAGAAAAATTCTTCTCTCATCAATATATAGGACAAGGAACCTTTAAAGAGATAAGCATAAGGCTACAATAGTTAAGGAGACACCAAGCACTGGAAAAGACGACAGGAAAATGAAAGAAAGAAAATGTATAAAGAGATAAGAAAGTTGTTGATGTTGAAGATAGTGAGAGCACAAAATCAGAGAAAGAGCAAAAGGAACTAAAGGGAAGAGGCAAGAGATCCAAAGTGGTAGGTTCTCCCACCACTAAATCTATTGAATATTTATATGCTAAAGTTGATTTTGGAAGTTTTATCTCTATTGAAAACATAGTGTTTAGAGTAAATAAGAGGGGTGTGTTAGTTTGTTTAAGGAAGTTCTATGACAAGGTCAATGAACAAGATGTGAAGATGATTGAGGATGATGTTATTTTTAGCATGCACAAGTTGAGAAAAGCACCTATTAAATTGCAAGGTCAAATTCTTGCAACATTATATGTTTAAATTGATGCAATATGGAAGGGTGCACTTGCAAGGGATAAAGAGTTGGTAAAGTATGTTTTATTGAGCCTAATGCCCGACTCTTCAGAGGAAGAGATAGATGAAAAGATCAAAGAAGTAAGATCTTTATTGAGAAAAAGAGCAAGAAATACACAACTGATGATTGGGAAGACTCAATTGGTAAAGGATAAGACAGAGGAAATTTTGAGAATTTTTTTTGGATTGGAGAAAGACACAAGTGAGGGAACTCCTTAAAATTTTAAGAGGAAACAACAAAAGATAAGAAGGATGACCCGACAATAATTCAAATAGATGAAGGTTTCACGATTAATGGTGTATAGGTCACACTTGATGAACTCAAAGTTGGAATGAACAATACAGGAGACATCCATGTCATGGAGGTACAAGATGAGAAAATGGACACACAAAAAACATCATAAAGAAATTGAGAAACAAAAGGAAGAAGAACCAATAAGCATAGGTATCAGTCAATATATGACCGATGATACTCAAGAGTATGGTTCTACTGATGAGAAGCAACAAGAGAAAGAGAAGGAAAAGGAAGTAATAGATGGTGTTACTAAAGGAAAACAGGTCAACGTGGAGGAAACTACTAAAAAGGAACAAAGTGAAGGAAAGGCCACTCCCAAAATGAATATTGATGATGATCTATCAATTAAGGGACATATTGATTTGAGCACCATGAGCCCTGAAGAGATGATAGAATTTGCTGTGGAAATCAAGTCAAAGGCAAAATAGAGGAAGGATGCAACAAGAATCCCAGGTAATACTCACTGCTAGAGTTTTTTTTAGAATTATCAAGTAATGTTAAGTATGATGAGAAATATACACCTATAGAGCAGTTAGCTCATTTGGTCGCTGCAACCAAAGATGAGATAAAGAGTTTAGAAGATACAACAATTTTGAGAGCAGAGAAATTATATAAGAAGAAGAGATCAGATAAATTGGCACCGTTAATTGTCACTAACAACAAAAAACTCACATTGGTTGTTAACCGGTTTAAGGTTGCATTGACTGAAGGTGGTGAGATTCTAAAGTCTATCTATCATTTCTGTCAATTTTTGAAAGACTTAGAAAGAGAAAAATGTGAATCTCGGAAAGAGATTAGATTACTTGTTGCCAATTTTGATCCTATACATGAATTAGCTACTGCATTTGGTGGGAAGGTTAGCAACATTAACAACAAGTTGAAAACCAATAGGAGCGACCAAGACAAGAGAATTGCTAACTTTCTAGAATCACAGGGTTTATTGATCCCCAAGCTAGAAATTTTGCAACAAGGTGTAAAGGAAGCTGAGAAGACTTTGGCATTTACTGATGTGTGTACAATTGATGTATTAGAAGAATTATGTTTTTTGCTAAGTGGTCAGATTGTAACTGTGGAGATTCTACTGAAAAATTGGGACAGTGGTCTACAAATTTTGAAGGCTAATTTCAGTAATGTCTTTCTTAGAATGTAACTAGGTGTTACTACTATTATATCAATAAATGTTTGAAACTTTTTGTCATACCTTTGTCATTGTTGTCAAAGGGGGAGTGAATGTAATGATGTACTTAAGCTAAAATGTAATGGTAAAGGGGAGTAGCATACATGTTTATAATTCATAGGGGGAGATTTTAAGCTATCGTGAATTATTTTAATTATTTGCAATGCAATGTATTTTTCATTTCTGAGGTAGATTAGACACTTAAGCAAATTTATTGTTTATTTTTCTAAGTGTTGCCATCAATGCCAAAGGGGAAGATTATTGTCATTTGATGAAGATGATCTGAGTGTTGATCGTGAGATTGTATTGAGGTATTGTCATTGATGACAACATAATCTATTGGATACATGAGATTAGTTTAACCGGTAGTATTGAAGGACTAAATTGATGAAATGACCAAGTGTTCAGTCAATTGGGCAGAGGAAAAAATGCAATATCAGTCAGCCAGATCTGGAGTTTGAGATCGAGTTAAGGTGTGTTATCATACATTTAACATCGAAAGAGGCACATACTGCTACATCTATGATCGCATTAGTTAGTTTGAATATGGGATCAAGTTATTGATGGTTTAAGTGACACTGGCGGTAGAACAAAGGACATGCATAATCTGTTTGGTTAGATCGGCTAACCGATCACTTTAAAGTTAGAAATATTTGATTTATGAATTGTATAATGTTGTGTTGACTTTATTTATTTGAACAATATGTTTTGGTGCGATTGGATTTGATTTTTATGTCGATGGATAAAATGTTTTAGGGCAACATGCCGACTTTGAAAAAGTTTTTATAAAAGAAGGATGAAATTGAGATTTAGGGTTAATAAGGTGATGTTTAGATGATGCGATAATAAATTATGATTGTGTGAAGCTATTGAATGTTGAAGGAGGCACCATGAGCATAATTGAAGTGGATATGTCAGACATAGAGTGTCATTATCAAATCAATTATTATTGGGTATTTCTCAAGGCATGCCCTAACAGGTTTGTAGTTTAAATACTTTAACAAGGTCACTCCTAATAGGATGAACATGATTTTTAACATGATCTAAAGTGTAAATCCTCTTACAAGGTAACTCTTATAAGGAGTTTGAAATCCTGTAACAAGGTAGTTCTTAACAAGAGTTGTATTAGCTTCTAACCAAGCTAAAATACTCTTAATTAGGTATACCCCTAACTTGGTATTTGTAATTGCTCCTAACCGGGCATATTTCTTTGGCACATTAGTGAAATTTGTGGGTATCATCTCACACATAGTTTTCTCCCTCTAACAAGGGTTTCCATTGGAAAAATCTTGTGTGTTGAATCTACATTATGTGAATGTTTTACTTGATAAGTTTATACATAATATTTTCATTTGCATGTTGTTTATTGTGGAATCTATTAAAGAAGAGTTTCAAATTTGTGGTTGCAATGATTCATCCCCCCCCCTCTCCATGCCTTTAAAGACTAACAATAATATGTCTATTGAATCAACTACTAGCAACCTTTTATGTTAGAGGCCAAAAATCCCCCACTTGGTGAGGCAGGGTACGCGAGACATCGTGCCCAAAGACATCCCTGATTTATTCTCTAATTTGAGATAGAAAGTCTCTTTCAGACTCAATGTTTGGTATGCCATAGAAGTGAGTACCGTGTAAGGGGGAGACAGTGGTACCAAGTGTCTATCTATCTAGTTGGAATTGGTATTTTATTGTATGGAAATTCATTGAGTGCAGTCCTTCACTTAGCCTAGGTTGTAAAAGTACTTGATCAAAAAAAATATTGTGTTTGATGTGTGTATTCTTTCCATTAAACAAAAACCATGTCACAAACCCACTTCAGTCAAACATAACAAATAATCAAACATAACGCTTCCTAGATCAACATTTCTACCTATATTTTGGTGCTTGTGCTTTTTAGTGTCTGTGTCTGAGAAATGGTGTTTCCGCCTCTCTAGACTGAGACAATTTTTGACTGACTTCTAAACCTTTTTATGAATCGACATCTATGCCTACAGATCGACACCTGCACTTTTCAACACTTCCAAATGGGAACGATGTCTCTGATTTTTTACCGCGAGAAAATTAACTACATTCAGATATACCATTTTATGTCCTCATCACACCCCTTTGATTGGAGTTCTCTGATTGTGACCCTTTGACCTTATATCAAGACATTTGACCAATCACTCCACCCTCATATCAAACCTTTGATCATAAATTTTCTATCCCAATTTGACCATCAACCTTTCACATATTTCATATATTATTTTTTTGACTTAGTAGCAACAAATCATCACTTTACATCTTGAATGGAACAATAATAAAACCATTTTGATCTATCCTAATCAAACCCAAATCAAAAGTAAATCCAACCTCTAATCAACCCAATCCATCAATCAAAACTTTTATCAATTAATAAAAAATCCGAAGGTTGAAAGATTTTCCTAAGTGAAATAAAGATTCTAATCCCAAAATTAATCTCTAATTGAATTTGTTGCTTATGAACTTGGCCTGTCTCAATTAATTTATTTAGTTTTCCCTTACATTTGTATATTATTAGCTTGGTGATTGGTCATCCCTAACTTAGTAACTTTAAAATTTAGCCCTAATCTAATTTTGCTTGAGATATTAGCATATCTCAAGTAAGAAAGGACATTATCCCATGATTAATCCCTTAAGTGCATAAAAGATCTTTCGTTTGAAAATGTTTTCTTAAGACCTTATCATCTCCCAAATAAAGTAAATTCAACCTCAATTCATCAATTCCAAACCAAGCTTAATCCAATCAATCACAAATCCAATTCACTTCAGCATCAAGATATCTTCAAGTTCCAAAACTTTTATGAAAACCAATCCTAATTTATCCTAGTCCAAATCCCACCAACACTCCTTTAAACCCATTATTTAAATACATCCTTCATCTATCATCAACCACTTCCAACAAACTAAGAATTCATCCAACATTTTCCTACACCTCATCAAGCATCAATCCATCCTTCTAAAGATCACTTTTGTATGGTCATCATCAGCTAATCACAAGCTATAAATATGTGGGCCTCTCAATCAAACACGCACACTACCAACAATGAAAATGAGAATACTTTTGCAACAACATTTACAGGTGAGGGTGTTCACGTAGTGGATATTATCAATAATCTTGAGGAGGAAGAACTTATTGATCAAACCGATATGTCTCTTCATTTGGAAAACTAACTTAAATATCCTTACAACTTAGAGATGGTTGAGAATTCCATTAGAAATAACACAGGAGAAATCTTCATGAGTATTGTCAAATATGGGGTCACGGTACCCACAAATTTTGACGACTCCTTGCTTTTTCACAATGTCACAAAAGCCTGTGTCACCACTAATACCAACACCACAACTGAAGCCAATGTGACATCATCTAGAGAAAATGGATAATCTACCTCAATCTGATCCTTGACATCACAAAATACTCAACCCACACAAACCTTTCAATTAATACAAGAAAACCATCTATGAAATCCTTAGTATCATACTACCCACTTTGACCTCACTTATATAACTCATACCACAATGAATAAATCTAATGATATGGATGCGAATGTGCTAAATATAGGCCAAAATTCTATCCCTTAATCCATGCATTCTCATACCTCATCACTTTTCACAATCCCTTCATCTTCCATGAAGATATCCACTCATCACACATCACAAGCCTATCAATATGTACCCCCTCCAACTTTGGGTCTCACATCATCATCACCACTTGGTGGAATATCTATCTTTTTGGATTCACTTACACAACATAACACCCTTAATCTTTCCAAACAAGTCAATGGATTAAAAGTATTATTCTCAATATTCAAATTGGAGGACAAGAGAAGGAATTTTCATTTGATGACATGTGTCCTTATTTGTTCGATCAATCTATCACCATTCAACCATACCCCCATTCCCCTCAAATTTTGAAATCCCTAAATTTAATAAAATACAAGGGGGAAACATGTCTTATTCAACATCTCAAATAGTTCTATGGGTCATGTCAAGAGGTCTCCTACAATGAAAGAGGCCTCACTCTCAAATGGTTAATGAACTCGCCACAAGGATTTATCTTCACTTTTGTCGACCTCATTAAGAATTTTTTTGCACAATATTCATACAACATTGAACATCAAGCATCCTTAAGCGATTTGTGCAACACTAAACAATGTAATGGAGAGACCTTTGCAAATTTCTTACAATGTGGGAAATATCTTGTGAATAAAATGCCTTGGAAAATTCCCAAACAACATTTGATTGACATATTCATATTTAATCTTGTACTACAAATGACCTTTCACATGAAAATGGCTTGTACCACTTTTGAAGATGTAGTCAAGAAAGGGAAAAATATCAAAGATGACCTTCTCCAAAAAGGGACTATTAAACATTATACACCATCATCTAATGAAAAACCTAAATTTTGGACCAAAAACAAGAACATTGTTAATGATGGGGTAACTGATTATAAACATGTGCAAAATGTTCAAGCCACTTCAAATAAAGTCAATTGCTCCAACCAACAAAATCATACCAACCAACAACTTTGCCAACCATAATAGTCTCAACAACAACCTAACCAAAATCCACCCAACAATCTTTTCCCTCGTCACAACAATGCCAACACTCACCAATGTTGCCAATACACTCCCCTTGTTGAGTCCCTCGATGTCATTTTTCACAATCTCGTTAAAAAAAAACATGATGGTATTTCCAGTCACTAAGTTTTATGATGAAAATCAACCTAACCCAACTTGGTACATGATAATGAATATTTGAAATACCACCATATTAAATGTCATGACACTAAGAAGTGCATGAAGCTTAAAAAAACATTCAAGACCTTATTCATAGTGGTAAAATTTGAGGTCAGGGACATATCCTGTCATCATCAAACACTCAACTCAAAATCTATACCACCCCTTTCCTGAACATGGGAAAGATAAGCCATCGTCATTAAATAAAATCCCTTATGACTATACCACCAACACCATCCTAGGCTTTGATTCCTTGTGCATTCACATTAAATAAGTTTATAATTATGTAAATACCATCATAGTTAAAGGTGTTAGTTGCAATGCCACCACCTGCCAAGAAAGATTCATCATTCAAGTTACATCTCTACAGTCATTCCCATCTACTTCCAATAGACCCGCTTTCCTCTATAGCCTTATTGACCACCTTGGTAAGACTCCCACATAGATATATATCCTCAAGATAATCTGCACATCACCCATTCATAAAGATATCCTTGAGAAAGCTCTCCTATAATCTCATGTTCTCAATAAAATCAATGCATCTCAGTTTCAAGCCACGATTGGGAACCTTTCTGCACAACACCATATCGTCTTCACAAACAAAAACCTCTACTCTCCTGATCTGAACGATAATAATCCTTTATACATTGAAGTCATTCTTCTGTGCTACAAAATAAAAAGGGTCATCGTAGATGGTGGACTTACTTTAAACCTTTGAACATTAAAGTTAGTAAAGTAAATTGGATTCCCTTACAATCTCATTAATCCAACAATGAAGATAATAATCAAAGCATATGATGACAGAGAATGAGAATCCAAGGGTGTAATTACACTTCCTCTTCAAGTGGGTCCCACATTGATTAAGACTACATGTCAAGTCCTTGACGTTGAAATACCATATAATATCCTCCTTGGTCAACCTTAGATCCATTCTATTCAAGTCATCCCATCCATCTTTCAACAATGCCTTAAATTCCCTCATAAAGACGTAGAAGTTACTACCTCTGGAGATCCTGAGCCCTTCTAGTATTACAAAATGATTTAAGAAAAGAAAACTAATTTATGACCACTAAATAAGTTAGCCAAGGCATCTACCATCAAACCATCCACTGATGAAGCCTCCACTTCCAAATCCACTAATTCTGATGACCAAGTAAAAATTATTGACAAAGGCTGTAGAGAATATTCAATAGAGAATATATCTTTTGTTGGTCAACTCCCCTTATCTCCCAAATATTATGGTCTACCCTCTCTCATCATACCCATGGATAAAACCACCATCTAATGTAATAAAACTACCTTTGAACAATGTGGACCCCTTGATGAAGAAAATTTAGAAGAGATTGTGTTTTTATGATTATACAAGGAGGACAATGGCGAGCCTATCGATATCTGGATAGAGAAATATATAAAATCATATCCTATAGTTGAGAATATGGGATACCATGGGACAAAAATAGGGGGAAAATAATAAGGCATCAAAGAACTTATTCATCCAAGAGCTTACTAGAGGGCTCATATATCACTCAGAAACCAATGTGTCCTCCCAAAATGACCGTGAATCTTCTTCTAACTCCAAAGACCTTGAAGGGGAATTCTATGAAGTACCTTTCGAATGTCTCGATGATGACATATTTTTATTAGTTGTGTCCTTTCCATAATCTACGCTAATCTCACATCTCCTAGTCTTCCACTCAAGCACCCATAATTAATTGATTAGGATCAACAAGTGTCACCGCCATTGGAGATATATGTATTAGATGAAGCAATGCTAACACTTTTAGACCTAAGGGACCTTTGAGAATATGAGCACCAAATCACATACAATGAACAAACATAATTTGGGCATCAATTCGACTCTCTTAGTTACAAAAATTAAAACTAAATAAAAATATAAAATAAAATATCCCCAGGTGAAAACATTCCAAGGCACATTTGAATAAAGAAAAAGTAAAAATAAAGGATGCATATTATGGTGAAAATCTTTCTGAGGCACCAAAAGAGGTAGAAATTGACTTGCCACTAATGACCCTAAACAATGAGAAATCATCCATTCTAATAGAAGACACAATGGAAGTAAGCCTGGGAATTGTAGAGAATCCTAAGATCACATTTATAGCAGCGTCCTTGAGTGAAAAAGAGAAGACTGATATGGTTGAGTTCCTTCAAAAATCACAACATAATTTTGCTTGGTCGTAGGTAGACATGCCTAGTTTGGATCCTGATTTAGTTGCACACCATCTTTTCATATACCCTAATGCCAAACTCACTAAACATAAACTTAGAAAGATGCACCCACAAATTTCATTGTTGGTAAAGGTAGAGCTGCACCAAATGTTAGATGTCGGGTTCATAAGACCTATAGACTATCCATAATGGGTCTCTAATATTGTCCTAGTAGGTAAAGTTGTTGGGGGCATATGTGTTTGCACTAATTTCTAAGACCTAAACAAAGTATGTCCTAAGGATGATTTTCCACTCCCCAATAGACATCATAGTGGACTTGATTGTTGGGCATGAAATGATTTCTCTGATGGATGGATTTCCAACATAATATTTCTTTCACAATGCCATTGGGTACATTTTGTTATCAAATCATTCCCTTTGGACTTAAGAATGCCAGATTATGTCATCATGGAGGATTATGCCAATGATATTTTAGGCAAATCGAAGATGAGAATCACATATTCTAGTGCTTACCAAAATGTTTGACAGATTAGCACAATACAAGGTCCGACTCAATCCTAAGAAATACGCCTTCGATGTCACATCAGGGAAATTTTTGGGTTATATTGTATCATGGAGAGGAATTGAGGTGGATCCCAAGAAAGTCAAGGTTATCATAGAAATATCACCTCCTAATAATATCAAACAACTTCATAGCTTACAAGGCAAACTCCAATCAATTCGTCAGGTCATTACACAACTTATAGATAAATGCCATCCCTTTACTCACCTCCTTCACAAGGATATTAAGTTTCAGTAGGATTGCATATGCCAAAATCCCTTTGACCAAATTAAGAAATATCTAGCCTCACCACCAGTGCTCATCCTCCTCATTCCAAGCCAACCTTTTCCTTTGTACATATTTGTCACCGTTGTTGCACTGGGGGCACTTTTGGTACAATTAGATGATAATGAGAAAGGCAGATCTATATATTATATCAGAAGAACATTATTTGGTTATGAGATGAATTATACACCTATAGAATAGGCATGTTTGGTCATTGTCTTGTGCATGCAGAAAATCCATTACTATATGGTCACTCATAAGACCAATCTTATTTCCAAAATTGACCCTCTCCAATACCTCATGTATAAGGCATTTCTCACTAGTTATACAAAAAAAGGGGTAATGATCCTTAGTGAGTTTGATATCGAGTATGTGGATCACAAAGCCATCAAAGGATAAGTTATTGCAGATCAACTAGTAGAAGCCCCTATTCTAGGAGATCACCCCCTTGTAGCAGAGTTCCCTGATGATGCTATCATGAGTGTTACCCCTAGCACACAATGGAAATTATATTTTGATAGATCGTATACACAGAAGGGATCATGGGCAGGTATATTATTTATGACATCACAAGGAGATTACAAACCAAAGTCTTATAAGTTGACTTTTGAATGTACTAATGACATTTCAGAGTATGAGGCTTTGGTAATAGGGCTCCACTTAGCTATGAAATGGAAAATCACTAGTTTACTTGTCTTTGGTGATTCCCAACTTATCATTAAACAAGTCAATGATGAGTACAAGGAAAAAGATGATAAGTTGCTCCCATACCACCACATGGTAGAAGACTTGAGGCAACACTTTACAAAAATTGAGTAGCAAATCCCTAGAGTAAATAATGAAGTTTTCAATAACAATGAATACTATTGGTTCTTAATTTCCATGCCTAAGAATATTCACAAGTGCAAATTTCTTATTGAGCACCTTATGGTCCTTGCTTATGACATGCTAAAATTTGAAATGGTGTATGACATTGTTGATCTTGATTCACCCTAGTATCACTAGATCTATGCCTACTTTCATGAAAAATTCATACCACCTCACCTTACCTCCAACCAACAGAATATCTTCATTCGTCATGCATCCCATTACACCCTCCTAGGTGATACCCTTTATCACAAACACTTCAACGAAACCCTCCTTAGATGTTTAAGTCAAAAGAATCTCAAATGACATTCCAAGAGGTTCACCAAGGAATCTATGGTGCACATTCTAGTGGTCTTACTCTTGCGAATAAGATTTTGTGCACAAGTTATTTTTGGCCTGCTATGGAACAAGATGCCTATCACTTTGTGAAGAAATGTGTGCCTTGTTAGCAACACAATGATTTGATACACACCCTCCTATCTATTTCAACCTATCATTACACCTTGGCCCTTTTCACAGTGGGGGCTCAATCTCATAGGAAAAATAAATCTCACTTCCTTCGGTGGTCATAAGTACATCATTACCGCCGCCAAATATTTTACCAAATGATTCAATGTCATTCCTTTGACCTACATTACTAGCAAGTCAATTTCCAAGTTTATACTAAGTTACCTTATTTGGCATTATGCCATCCCTCGAAGTATACTTACTAATAATGGTACTCCTTTTAATAAAAATAATGTCAAAGATCTATGTCAGAGGTTCAATATTAAACAACACTTTTCCTCTATCTATTACTCCCAAGGGAATGGTCAAGCTAAGGCTACGAATAAAACTATTATAAAATTCCTCAAATATATAGTCAATGAAGCTAGCCATGACTAGCACTTGCAATTAAATCCCGCCTTATGGGCCTATTGTAATTCCATCCGTACACCCATTGGTGCCACACTATATTCCCTTATCTTTGGTTTTGAAGTCGTCCTTCCTATTGAGATTGAGCTCCCATCCCTCAAGGTTTCCTTACAAAACTTATTGCCAGACAAAGAGTACAGAGTTGCACGATTGCAAGAACTCCATCTCCTTGATGAGAGGTGTATCAATGCCTTAAATCACTTGTGTGTCTATCAAAATCGCCTATGCTTATAATATAACAAGAAAATAAATCCCCATGAGTTTGAAGTAGGTGATCTTGTCCTCCTGGAGAATCGAAAGAATTTATAGAACTGTGACAAGAAAGGAAAATTCAAGCCTAATTGGTTGGGACCTTATGTCATCATCGCCAAATTCAAGTCTAGGGAATATGAGCTTGCCACACCAGAAAAAGATCCTCTCCCTAACCCCATTAATATTATGCATCTCAAGCTCTTCTACACATAGTCCGCCAGGGAATCTCGTCACTTAAAATAAAAAATACCAAAAAATTCAAATTTAAAAAAGTCATCCACACTATGGATAAATACCATGGTGAAAACCTGTTCCAGGCGCTATGTATAGTAACTAGATCCATCATCTATCTAGTCCTCTTTTCATCCCCCTTGCATATAGCTTGGCACCCATACACTCCATTCATACCTTTCATCAGTACCCTTCCACCCCTTCCATATATGTATAGGAATCCTACCTTTTCGTCTCCTCTATCCCAGTGACATACCTTGTTTCCTTTCCGTCACCCCATAATTTGATGATGAGGATGAATCTCCTCATGATCAGAATAAAGGATCCATTCCCCCTAATATAGTACACTAATTTTACCCCCATTACAACAATCTTATTCCTGTCATTCTGAGCTTTGAATTGCTCATCACCAACATATTATTCGCATGGTCTTCCATCAAAAACCAATCTTGAGACCTGGTTCCACAACTATTGTTTATTCCACAATTATTTCCTATCATATAATTATTAATAGCGTCATCAATCCTTGCCCTTAGGGACGTATCCTTCCCAAGCCTGGAAATCATCACCAATTAATCCTCACATGGTCATGTTAATAAAAAGAAATGTGGACTGAATGACCACTTGGTTACAATGTCTTTTTCTTTGGTTTTATCTTTTGTGTCCCAGTGCATACCTAATCAAAATTGCCTTGATTTATCCAGATCTCAGTGCATTTGGACTGGTGTATATTGAGACATTGTTTTTGCCGTATGAAGTGTTTGTAGGTGGTTTAGTGTATGATCCTACATGTCGGTTATTTAATCATGGTTATTTATGTGTTTCACTGGGGCATGTCCTTTTCATCTTTCCACCAAGTCTCTACCAAGGGCTTGGGTGTACTAGAACTTCCCCATGTGACTTCATTGCATAGGTTCTACCCAAATTGGTAATCAACATGCATGTTTCTAAACTCATATCTCCTATTTATGAGTCTAGTCTACGCAAAGGAACCATGTCATCCCTGCTTTTCTAGCATGTGATGCTTACCTCCTTTTGCAAAATTAAAACTAGGGTATTCTCTCCACATTCAACATAACTAAAATCCACAATCACCATTTCATTTTTTCCCAGTTCTACTTTTAATTCAGAGGCTCCTATTTTCCCCTCCATACCCATTCTTGTGTCCCTATCACCCACTATGACATACACAAAAATATTGCATCTAGGTATGTGTCATTTTCACTCACAATCATTGTAGTCATTGCATTCATTTAGCTACATTTCATTAGTATTTTGTCATAGTTCATTTAGTTTAGTATATTCATTCTCTGTGCATTTTATTTCATTCCATTAAGTTCCATTATCATTCTCTTTCATTTCATGCATTGCATCGCATTCATTTCATTACGTTAGTTTCATTTCCCATTTGCACTTCATTTTATTCCATTACATTATATCATTATTAGTTTTCATAATTCATTTCACATATATATATATATATATATTCTATTTTCATTTCATTAGGTCACCTTTTGATTGCATTTATCCATTTTTGTTGCACTTATATTTACGTCATTGCATTATTCATATTCATATTATTAAATATTTTGCATTTTATTTCATTTACTTCCTACATTAGCTCATTTCACTTATCACTTTATGTCCCATAGCATTTGTTCGTTTTTCAATCATTTTGATACATAGTTCCAATTGCACTAATGCATATATAATCATTGCATTTCTCATACATTATTATCATTATACAAACATCGCATAGACATCCAACCATCCATTTTCATGCATACATAATCCATAATCCATAAGCCATGTCATATTAACCTGTAGTACCATATGCATTAATCTATCCAACATGCATAATAATACATCTCATACATTACCATACATCTACCTACATCATAAACTTGTCAGTACGCTATAACATACATAATCATATCATATCACATGATAGTCTCTCTACACCTCTGCATATATCCCTGCATCACACACACCATTATCATCCTAATGCATACAACATCATAAGTCATCTGTACATATACCTGTATCACATACATGTCATCATACACATACCCATCCTGCATCACCAATGTAAGTCAGTCTCATATAAACATAGCATATGCATCATCATAATGTACATACACATGCATACATATAGGGCATCCATATTTTGAATTTCAAAGGCCGTTTCTCTAGGTACCTTCCGTGAAAAGATCTAGGAAGTTCTAAAGGCTATGTGGTGTAATTGTGAAGGACATGTGTCGGTCTTCTAGAATATGCACGTTGCTTCCAAAAGGCTCAATGAGCATTTAAATAGAGGCTTGGGAAGGGGCTTTATACATCGAACAATGAGTTTTGAATTTCATAGCTTAAGTAGCATAAGCTTATAGCTATAACTTGCATATTTGAAAGTCAATGTGGCTAATAGTTGTAAAAGTTTAAATTTGGAATATTATATTCTATTGGAGTAATAAAGATTTAGCATTTTATCTTGCATTTCTTGTGTTGTCTTGTGATATTATTGGGTTATTTTTGGAGGGTACTTGGAGATGCCCAAAACTATACAACTAATTTTCAAAAATAGAAGATCATGCCATTTTTTTGATATATTTTAATAATTTCCAGAAAATATCATGACATAAAACTTTGAAAACAAGAACAATAAATCAGTTATATAAGAACATCAAATATGCAAAGCAATTTCTCTATAGACCATTACAATAACAAAAACTTTCCTTTTCACTTAATGGGATCACAATAACTTTACATAGTTTTTTGTTATTTGCCTTCCTTCTTTTCTTTTTTTTCCTTTTAATACGTTTTTACCTAAGTTCTTTTTTTTCCCCTTTTAAAACGCTTTACCTAAATTGCCTTGAGATATCAATTCTTGGTGAAGAGAGTTTGAAGACAGTAGGAGATGATGGCCAAAAGAATCTTATACATTGGAATGTTTCCACAACTAAACATGTGCCTCCGAGTTACCAAGGATGACACTATTTGTACATTTGACTATATTACAGTTCATTTAGTGGATAGGCTCTTACTATTTTCCATAAGAAATTGTTGATTTTTATTATTATGTATGTTGTTTTCTTTCTTGGTATAGTCAAGGTATCATTTTTGTAAGCTTCAGGCAACACTTGTAGTCATCAAAGATATTAGCTCGTCAAAGATATTAGCTTGAAAATTACATCTGAGTGCGAACAAATTTACTCATGATAATAATTGAAGTTAGTAATTCACAGAGGAAAACTTTTTCTGCCAAAAATGAGGACATCTTGATCTAAATTCTCAGGTTTAGACTGTTAGATTTAGAGTTCATCCCAAATCAGCCAATGATTTTTTTATAAAGATGACATGACATAAAATAGTAACAACTTCAAGGGGCCTAGGCCAAGAGATATATATTAATAAAACATTAAAACAAACATCAAAGTAATAACAATTATTTCTAAACTACTGGTACTGAAAAAGGATCCACATTAAAGATCCAGATTCATCAAGTTCCTAATTCTAATGATGATGAACCGACCATATGACTATCATATAGTAGAAATCCTAAATCAGATGGTCCTAGATGAGCCCATTGTAAAGTATCCTGTTTTCAGTGGCAGGCACCTCTGTCATTTGTTTTTGATAACCTGGATCCAACCTTTGTCTAGAAACATAATCCATGTTTGAATTTCAAAACCTATTATGATAATCTAACTCAAGGAAACCAACAGAAGCAGGTAGTTGTTCCTCAGAGAATTTGTTCTGATATGCAATATCACAGGGATATGAAGTTTGTGTGCCCAAGTGTGGATTCAGGGTTGTAAGAGTAGCCATATCTCTTCCAGCACCATATTGCAGATATTCCCTCTCAGATATAAGTGGATCAGGACCATATCCAGCCTGGGGAATGTAATGACTAGCAGCTTCCTCCCTGTAATGTAGCAGTTCCATTTCCCTTTCCTGCAACATTTTCTTCCTCAGTTCCTCTCTAAGTAGCTCCCTGAATTGTTTTTCCTGCAGAGGTAACAAAAGTTCTATAACATGCTAACTACATAACTCCCATCTTAAATAAACATGCTATATATGTCAAAGCATTTTCAAAAGAATATGACCTCTGTCTTTATACCCAGGTGGACTGGCAAGTTCTAGTCTGCTTTTTAGTTTGGCCCTGAGTAATCCAGGGGTGGAAAAGTTGAATAATATAATGGGTAAATGGAAAGAATTCTCCTTGTAAAAATGATAAAGGATGCATGAAATTTGTTGAGAAAATGTTTCAATTTTACTTTCATTATATTTATAGTTAATTATTACTTGTTTATTTATATAATAATATTATTGTTCATGTTATGAAAATAAAAAGATAGGTTAATGTTTTCTTCTATAAAAATTAGAAATGACAACTTTCTTTTGACCTTAGACTGTTGTCTTTATATTTTTTTACCAATGTTAAAGATATTTTAATTTGATATCTCTTCTTGTCTTCTACATAAATTTTATTCATAAAATAATTAATGGACAATTTGTAATTATCTTTTAGTTGTCATGAAAATCAATACGACAACTTGAAAGATGTTCTTTAGTTGTCAAATTAGAAAAAGTATGAAAAAAATAAGTTAAATGAAAGGTTGGATAAGAAAGATAGGAAAGTCACACGGTGTTGAAGCAATATACTGTTAGATTAGTTCAAAATGAAAAGTTGTATAGATGCAACTCATTAGAAATATTAATACAAATCATAGATCTTTTAGATGTAGAATATTTTCCTCCAATAAAATTTTCAGCATCAAATTTTATCCTATTTTTCAACAAATTGACCTTTTAATCTACCATGTTTTCAACACCAACTGTTTCCAATGGATGAAAGAAATAGATGAAATGCTATCACTAAAAAAGGAAAATCAAAATCAGAATCTATTCATACTAACCTGTGGGTATAATTCCCCTCCCCTTACACTACCCATAAGGCCATATTTTGGTGGTAAAGAAGTTCCCATATGTTGCAGATTCCTAATAAGATGTTGATCAACTAGAGCTTGTGATTCAACCTGGGGAATGTCAATTGGAGGACTGGCATCAACTCTTACAGCATGGAAGAGCTGAGAAAGCTTTTGTACCTATAAATAAAAAAATGTTAAGTCTTGAAAAAATGATTCAAATATTCTAGTCTGATTGAAAATTAGTATGAAGTACAGGTATTTACCTGCCGAGCATTAAGCTCAAACTTAAACCTGTTGTTGTTGTCATAGTTATCTTTGATTGCTTTCTTGAATGTATTCTCAGGCAGAGGTAAACACTCCTTATGAATACGAAAGCATACCTGCACAACCAGTAACATGATGTTACAATAACGAAAATAGTAATAACATTCGCTAGAGTATAACTAGTCTTTACTGGTGTCAGCAGAGCATAATGTTCATGGTAACAGAAGGGCAAAACCAAAAAAGTAATTGTAACAAAGTATTGGCTGAGTTCAAAAGTTGGAGATATGAGAAGCACAATACCAACAGGTAATACAAACCAAATCATATCTATCATACATAAGCATTATGTTTTTTTTGGTCAGTTTTGGCATCTGGTTCAGTAATCAAATCTGTAACGTCAATGCTAAAAAACATACACAATCAAAACTAGAAATTCAAGCTTTATCTCAGTTCATGTCTATTATTTTTGTTTATATGATATTTTATTTTTGTTTATATTGTGTTTTGAGTGACCTATCATTATGCCATGATGACAATCTATTCATAGTACTTTGATGCTAGTTGACTTGCATGTTTTTTCTTTACCATGCTGGCATTTAACTCTGTTTTCCTGCAGCATTAGGCTATTGGATTTGACATTTTATTTTTTGACATGTTTTTTTTTGTTGAAGGTTGGAAAAATATTGTTGAATACTTAATTGATTGAAGTATGTGTGGAGACTAGAGTTCAACTTATAATAGAATATTTAATCTGAAATTTAGAGTTCACTCTTGATCTTTTATAACTGATTACCAGTGTGAAGGAAGTTAAAAAAAAAGATTTCCAAATTATTAGACTTAATCTTCCATTAATAATTTTTAATGTGATTACTTGAAAGAAACAGAGATCTGATTGAGATTGACTGTATCCCTGAAATTACTCCTAACTTGGCATGAGGGATTTTATTGAGATTGACTGTGTGCCTCCTCAGAAACAGACACTCAAATAGACAGTGTGAATTTAATTGATTGAATGAACACCCTCAAACTTAATAACCAAATTGGCATTATTGGATTAGAAGCTGATTCCTTTTGCTTAGTAAATCTTTACTGAGGTTCTGTGCGGTATGCTTGAACCACATTCTTCAAAAAAAATTGAGTTCAACTCAAAATCAAATGTTCACAATAATCGATATGGTACATCAACGTCATTTGTTTGTTGAGTTATCAGTCACATCTTATTATGGTGTTAGGCCATTTTTCTTAAGAATAATTTTTATATTATTAATTAAAAGATAGTTTATATATATTTAAAAATAAATAAATTTATATTATTAATTAAAAGATAATTTTTATATATTATTATTATTAATACAAACTTTTCTACTTCGGCTTCTTATTTAGGAAAAAAAATAAGTGGGTGAAAATAGTCATATTTTAAAAGTTTAAATATGATTACAAATTGAAATAGAAAACAACAGGATAAGTAGTGAGAGTAAGAAGAGACAAAGAAGAGACAGAGGAGGAGGTGTCTCAGTCATCCCATTAAATTCATATATCAGTTGGATTCAAAATTTCTATGAAAAGATCTCAGCACATTTTTGAGTTGTGCTCCATTATCATAAAACTACAATCTTTTGAACAAATACTAAGCTAAAACAATAATTTTGTATCTATTATGATATTGCTATCAAGATTCAACTATGTAGTTCTTGAGTCAAACTCATTGACCCATGTTTCATGAATGGTGGTTCACAAGAACCCCATCTCTTATGAAAATGAACGAGACACTTAACACTCATTGCATCTAGGTGATGCTCGCGGAGGTGAAGCATTGGACCCTCCCAATAAATCACCCATCCCAATACTACTCTGACTCAAACACACTTTAACTATCATTTTGTATGTAATTGCTAGTTTCCTAAAGACTTGTATTTTGATCAACTTTTTAATTTCAGAGATCATACACATTTCCAAGTAAAATGGAAACATCATGCACAAAAACAGGACATTAGGCTTGGGTCCCATGGGAGGGGCTTAAGCTCTATTTTTAAGGAGCCGGAGGTCCCATGACAATTATTTTTTAAGACTACAGGATTAATTGAAATCTCTTGCTAGAAAATAGGAACCCGTACTTTTTAGATCTTAAAATTTGAGCGGGTGAAAATGGGGTGAGGCTGGAAATTGCCCCACCTAAGAGATTTTTCTCCACGTCAAATGTTAGAGTGAAATTAATTATTTTAACACAAATTTTTAAAAGCTTTCTTAAATCTCTGAAGTAAACATTTAAGCTAAACTGAAAAATAAATTCATAAGACTGCTAACTGCGCCTCTCATGCCAAAAAATCCAAAATGATGCTGACAAACACCTTGGTCATATTTTCAATTTCCTGGACATGCATACCAAACACCTGAAAACCATTTTGTGGCAATGCACCAATTTCTAAGAAAGCTAAAGAAGTGAAAGCAAAAAATAAGCTTACTTGTGCTGGAAAAGCCATTTTACCCACTCCAAAAGCATGGGGCTCCAAGTTTAGACCTCCAGCAGAGGAAGCCTTGTATATTCCATACATCATTTTGAGATCAGAATCAAACAAGAACAACTTCATTCCTGGTTTCACCTTTTCTACAACTTCTTTCTTGTTTGCTGGCAAGCCAAATACATGGTAGCTGAAACAACTCTGTTTTGTCTTAGAATTACACATGAAAATCAGCCCTGCAAACTTTGTTTCTTGTCTTCTTGGATGGAATTCGTTTTTCTTCTTGTTTTGATCAAGGTTCGAATCACCTGCACTTTTACTACATTTCCCAGAACTCTTTTTTCCTCCCGCCATTTTGTTTTGCAAGCTGAAAGCTATAAAACATGTGCTAGATTGTTGCTGGTAAAGTTTCCTAGTTATTATCATCTGTAACACCTCGGGCAAAGATTATATGAGGAATTATATTAAGCGGCAGGATTCCAAGATTACATGCTGGGTGCACGAAAAGCATATCTTTTTAAAAGTTTTAAAGATTATTTTTTTCCGTTACGAAGAAGAGAAGAACTTAGATAGCGTATAAATTTGACGGTCGGTCTATCTTTACGTTTTGTTTAATATAATATATAACTAGTGCCTCCACTTTGGTGGGTAATGGGTATCAAATGTGGAAGGTCTACTAGAAGAAAATTGGATTATTTTTTTCATAAATATGTTTAGTGCATGAGGTTAATTGGTAGGTCATTTAGAAAATGATGTTTTGTGCAACAAAACTTTTAATGGAAAAGTGATAGCTTCAAATCAACTATGCATCCACTTGCTAGAATCCAATCATAACTTAAACAAAACTCTAAATTAGAAAGATAATCGAATTTCACTGTCAACGTGCTCATGTTATATTTGCAATAGGGTGTGTGTGTGTGTGTGTGTGTGTGTGTGAGAGAGAGAGAGAGAGAGAGAGAGAGAGAGACGAAAAGATAAAGATAGAGATTGGAAGTGATATATATATATATA
>MU224579.1:3644538-3658272 GCA_018584345.1 Thuja plicata
GAGAGAGAGAGAGAGAGAGAGAGAGAGAGAGAGAGAGAGAGAGAGAGAGAGGGCATTACTAAACTCTAGGGAAAAAGATCTCAACCTTGGGATCTTAACTCATATTATCACGTGCAAGGATACACAAAAAAAATAAAAGCAAAACAAAGGCAAAAAAGAAGACATACTAAAGTGTTTAGTACTAAAACAAATACTCCATATCAACCAGTTGAGGAGACCTTAATGAACAAAATGTCTTAACCATTAATACCTCTCTTGAAATTGTATTGCATGAGAACATGTACTCACATGCAAAGAACAAGAAGATACATCAAGTGATGAGACAATAAATCATGATCCAACCACTTAGTAAGGTGTGTTATGCTATGAACTCATGGGGAAAGAGAAAGGAAACATGGATTCCATGAGCAAAGCTGTGTTATGTTTGGTGATCCATAAAAGAGCACAAATTATATGGGACAACATGTTGTGTTATCTTGCGTGATCTATGTGAAAAGAAGAGGATGAGGCCAATTGGTCTAGCAATCTATGTTATGCTACTTTCACTCATCTTTAGATATGGTGCAAGGAGAGTCAGATAGTCTAGAAACTTGTGTTATTCTAGCCAAATCATCCTAAAAAATAGTGAAAGGAAAGTTAAATAGTCTGTAAATTTATGCTTTTCTAGTCAACCCATCCTAAAAATAAGTGCAAGGAGAGTCAAATAGTCTAGTTAGTTATGTTATGTTGGTCAACTCATCCTAAAAAATCAATGCAAAAGATAACCAAACAAATCATTGTCTTCGAGGAAGCTTGCAAAATATGGTGCATAGAGAATTAAGTAGTCTAACAAGTTGTTTTATGATAGTCAAACCATCCTGAAAAAATTGATACAAAGGATAACCAAACAAAGCATTATTTATAAGGGAATTCACAAAATACAATGCAAGTTAAGTTGAATAGTCTAGCAAGTTTGTTACACTAGTCAATTCATCCTGAAAATGGTACAAGGATAGTCAAATATTGTAGAAAATTGTGTTATGCTAGTCTGACGCAGTGCCGAGGATGGAGGGTCTGAAAATAGACTATCCAGCCAAGCAGTGAACAGCCACACAATGGAAACACGATGCAAACACAAGATATGAACATCAAAAAACAATTTTCTTCAATAACCAAGCATTACGAGCAACATGTCAGGCTATAAGACCTTCCCGATTACGATCAATACAATAAAAAGTTCAACAAGATATCGTGGAATCCAACTACCCCAATCTTTTTGCAACTAAGTGGAAGAAAATACAAGGTAAGATCTAAACTTGTGCTCGCAAGCCACCAAGAAATCTTCCTTAGTTTTCCTTCTTACCCACTTACTACCATCTTTGCTCTATTTTCATCCCTCTCCAAATGCTACCTACACACTCCTTTTATACACTAGGCCAGAAGTGAGCTTTACAAACAATATTAAATATTAGTTGACCCATTACAATCCATAATGAAATGTGTAAATGTTCGAGTCAGCCTCAAACATTTAATAACTACATAGAAGAATGCACCAATACATATTTAGGTCCACATAAGATCCA
Source organism: Thuja plicata (assembly GCA_018584345.1). Taxonomy (NCBI): domain Eukaryota; kingdom Viridiplantae; phylum Streptophyta; class Pinopsida; order Cupressales; family Cupressaceae; genus Thuja; species Thuja plicata. The sequence goes on from MU224579.1 coordinate 3,646,101, forward strand.
ATACATCATGCCTCAGAACTCTGCATGATCCAAACGAACCCCTCCAATCGCGGATGCAATCTCTAATGTCTGCCCAATCCATAAAAGATAGTCAAGGAACTCCATCAATTGAGACTCCAAGTCGGCCCCGAGTACTAACTGTTACCCAATTAATTTCCCATTTCTGTCAAAATTTTGGCTACAAGTGAAGTAAATGAGGCTCCCACAAGGGTAGAGCCCAGCTTGTATGAATTTTGCACCTTTATGTGGTCTTTACCTTGCTCTCTGCATACTTCTAGGTCACTGGTTTACCTCTTGTTCATGTCTTAAAAGACCTATGTTGGTACTCTCATTTTCTGAGAGTACCATAGTATATTTTTCAAAGAACCATAGCTTCAATGGCCGATTCTTCTCTAAGTCTCAGAGGTTCCTCCTTCTCTTTTTGTATGTAAAAGTTGCAATGGGAAGTTTGATGCTCTTTGTTTGTCCACCATGCATGGTCAGAAACAGTCAGGGCAGTCATGGTGTATTCACTGGTTTATTTTGTTCAGAGATGCCTTGAGGCATATATCCCACATTGGTTGTGCAGTGCAGAGAGCGTATATTTTTTTATATTGGATCACTCCATTGTTAAATGTTGAAAGGCATGTGCCTTTTGGCAGACGACTCAGCAGAAGGGCAGTGACATGGACGACCAGTTGGCAGACAAAGAAGGGTGTTTTGGTGGGCCCATGCAGTAGGGACGTGTCAGGCAATGCCACATGGAAGGATAGCATTCACTCGAAGCGATTGGAGAAGTTAGTGCAGAAAATGTGCTCGAGTGCGCGACTAACAGTTAATCATGGTGGTTAACATGAAACAATTGTGAGTGTGTGACTAATGACAAGCGGTCGATGTCGCACACTCGCGCAGGTTAGTGGTAGTTAACGAGATGAGCCGCGAGTAAGCACATGTGTGACATGTGGTGAGGCCAATAGATTGGGAAACATAATGGACATAACAAGGATTTTACAGGTGGTGTATGGTCACGGACTCGCAGAAGAAGATGAAATGTTCAGCCAGGGACCGCGAGTGCAAGACACGTTAACATGTGGAGGTATGAGTTAATCGCATAGTCACGGAGGTTTGAGGATGTAGTATGAAACAGTTGTGAGTGCGCAACTAGCCGTTGTCGCAAGCTCGCTATGGTTAGGAAGGTTGATGGCTAGCGGTTGCGAGTGCGCGAATGACCATTAGTGGTTAGTGCCGCACACTCGCGCAGGTTTGTGGCGGTTGTGAAAAATGGTATCGAGTGAGCGATCAAGCGCCACGTGTCCTGGGTTAAATGTAGTAAAGGCATGACAAGTTAAAGGAGATCCACGGCTGTGTTTTAAAGTTGTTAAAGTTTTAAACCTGGGCCGTTGATCGGGCATTCCGTGCCACCTGTGACTGTTTGTGTTTTAATTTGAATATCCAAATATTCTTCTCAGGGTTTTTATGGTGGTGGCAATGTTTTTAGCTTGTAGAGTGGGTAGATAGATCGATCTGATCTCTCTGCTCAAATTTATGGTGCTATGGGATATTTTAAAAGACTGATATGATCTTCAGAGATATTTTTTGAGCGCATTGATGATCAGACTTGATTGGTTTAGGGCTTCTGCATTGTTTATGTAATATCTATTGTAACCCTAATTCCATCCAATCTGATCATTGGATTGACTCCTGAGCCTGTGTGCTAGGGGAGGTTGTATATAAGTGTTTTTAGAGCTTTCGTAGCTAGGTTTTAGCTAATACAAGATTTTTGTGGCATTTTCTCTGCCCCAAAATTTTCATGTGTTTGTAATCTCATTGAATTTTAGATTATACAAAGGCTTTTTGTGATATTTTCTCTATCCCTGGGCTTTCTTGTCTGTATTTCTCTTATTGAATTATAGTATAGTGACTGATATTAGAGAAATCTTGGAGTTCTTGAGCCCTCTTTCTTTCTTCAACTTTGTGCACTACTGCAAATGATCTGATTTAGATGATCTTGTGGATATTGTTCAATCCCGTGTCATTTTGTCTCATTTATGTGCCTATTTGTTAGAGTGGATGTCTGTTTGCAGGTCATAGTCCATGTGTATTCCATTGAATATGTTATTGTTTGTGAAATCTTCTCTTTCCCTGGACAACCTCTTTTCATTTCAAGACCTCTATGTGAAATACTTATGCAAACCTATTCAGAAAGTTGTGCTCTGCTAGATTCAGGAATTTCATGCTAGTTTTGGTAATTATGTTATGATTCATATTACTTTCGGTGCATCACCTAGTAGGATAAGTTTGCTTTTAGTATTTCTCTTCAGTTCTCCTTCTATCCCTTTCCATTCCAAGTTTATTTTTTTTATGTCAAAAGCAAGATAAGTTGATTATCCAAGAGGAACCAACCTAAAATCTGGAGGTTTCACTTCAGTTAGCAGAGGTCACAACCCAGAAGTGTTTCCCATGTTATACTAGATTATTAGGCTTGAGAGCTTAATAGGGTGCAAAATTTAGTGTATAACAGTTCTGGCACGCCCGGTGGGACCACAAAAAGAAGTTTATTTTCAAGGCTATGTTATCTCTGATATGCTGATAACATAATACAAGCCTAGAAGTGGTTGTTGTCTTGCATATCTGGCGACTCTGGAAGGTCTACTGGTTTCAAAGGATCAAATGTTGGTATGTTCCAAATATTTCATATTCAAAATTCCAGCTAATTGCATGAGTAGAGATGTCAAGTTATTATGAATAGTCAGGTTACTCACCATCATATCACGAAAATAATGTTCGATGGGCTAAGCAGAAACCATATGAAAATCATTCAAAAGCGGTTTTTAGTCCAAGCTACCATATCATACTAGGTTACCAATATGTTCAATATGCCCCTAATCAATATACCCATGCACAAGCTTATGAGCATGCTCTCCAATGGGAAACATCAGTGGCACAAAATAAACAACAAGAGAGTTAAGAGAAACAAGCTCATCAAGCTTACCACCCACCTGCCCCTGCTCAGCCTAATTGTCAACATACTCAGAATTATAACCAGTCCCAAGGAGACTATTTCATGCCTAATCAGCATGAAATTTTTTTCAATCATCCTTAGAGTTTGAAATTTTTTAAAATGAAGGAGGAGGGTTAAAAGACAAAAATATGTTGCTTGACTTGTCTAAACAGTTGTCTAAAATCAAGGGTCAGCAAGACATGGAAGCTCATAGTTATGATCAGTAGTTATTTTCCAATCAAGTGGCAGAGGTTTTAGGTGATGAGCATCAAAGGAACCAATGGGAAGAAGAGTTTGATCGCCAAATTGTTGCCACAAAAGCAGAGCTGAGGTCACAAATTGATGAACAAAAGGCTCTTGAATGTAAGGTTCCAAGCTCTAGGCCTTTTGGGCGGGGTGAGTCTCCTAAATCTCGTGAGCTTAGAATTCCAAGATGGAGTACTCCCATGTTCCAAGAGCCTACAAATGAAGAACCTATAGAGCATTCTTTTCCAAGCTTTAGTGACATCCTTCAAGCACATAAACCTGTTAGAGAACAATTGCAACCTTGTTGTGATAAAAAAAACCTGAGAATTATGTTTGGAAAGAGAAGGTTGCAAGGGAGCAACAGATGTCAAACATGGTGGACTCAATTTCACATCCCAAGTTGCAAAATCAAAAAATCAAAGACTACCTTTCTTGAAGCTTGGAAAATCGAAGACCATGTCTGACATCTGTTGCTCCCTTGCAACCTACTCTGCCACCACTCTGCAAGAGTATTCTGCTCAAGAAAAATGTTTACTCCAAGAGACCCCTCAGGTCTCTCAAGATACTGAGCTGCCATGGAAACTTTCATGGACTCTACCTCATGGCTGTCAGATGCCAAGTCTTTTCAAGGATACTAGTAAAGCATAAAAGCAAGGACTTGTGGTAGATGAGTTTTCAAATGGTGAGGAGGAGAGAAAATCAAAGGTGTCAGTGTTGAGTGATGACTGTGACAAGTTGGGACAACAAGGTGAAGAAATGGAGATTGTTGCTCAACCTAAACTCTTGGCTGATTTATTTGATGAGCTTCCCCTTTTTTGTCAAAGGAGAAGAAGACATGAAATTACCTATGGCTGAGGGTCAATTAGGACAAAAGGATCACCATCACTAAGGGATTGACAAAGATGAAGATGTTATGCTTTGGTTTGATGAACTGCTTAGTTTTGTTGAGCAGGATGAGAAAGATAGAGTCATGACCACTTCTGCAATTTTGCAGCAGTCAGAGGGAATTGTTCCTGATGATATGCTAATTCATGAGCCTGCAGTTATGGAAGAGGTTTTCCAAGAAAAGATCATAGACAAAAACCTTGAAGAAAATTATTTTTCCAATATCATAGAAGGTTTTTGTGAGAGATTATGTGAGGAATCTTTGTCCCCTGGGGAAAAGGTTCAAAGTTATGTGCCTATTGAAAGAGGCCTAGTCTTGAATTGCTCTCTTCCTAAAGATTTTATGCATGAAAATGAGTTGGAATCAATTCCAGACCTGCGGGGAATTAACAGTTATAAAGAGCTTTCTGCTTGTTCTATTGAGGATAATGATCCTCTGACCATGGAGAATGAGTTGACAAGATTGCCCGTGTTGTAGATTAACTCTCAAGATTTGAAAGCAAATCATAAAAAGGAGACCATCAAAGAGAGCTCCAAGTATGTCATCTCAAATGGATGCCCCATTAGATACTTTCCCCAAGAAGAGTTTAACGAGAATCCTCATATAACCCATTTGAGGTAAGTGAGTTTGATCCCATTTTTCAAAAGGTAGTTCAATATTTCTGACATACTTTTGTTTGCCTCATGTCTCAGTGGCTATCCTCATGCTTGTAATGCAAGATATCCAAAGGAGGAAAGGTATCTATTTTAACATTCCAGTGAATGGTTTTGTTTGACCAATTTTATGTACTAGTTAGTTTAGTTTAGGTTAGTTTCCCTATTTTCCTTCAAGTGCTTGGGCACAATTTGTTTGTTTCTGCTTGTATATAGTCCCTTTCTTATTTTGGTTCATTGTTCCTCCTCCTGGTTTCAATCCTCGTGCTTCTCAAAAGTCTCTTCTGTGCTTAATGAAGACTCCTTGCCGAATGGAATGTCATAAGGCGACTGGTCATATATGTCTAGTAGGCTGACATTAAGCAAAAATTGCCAAAAATGTTACCCAAATTTCCCATTTCTGTCAAAATTTTGGCTACAAGTGGAGTAAATGAGGCTTCCACAAGGGTAGAGCCCATCTTGTATGAATTTTGCACCTTTCTGTGGTCCTTACCTCACTCTCTGCATACTTCTAGGTCACTGGTTTACCTCTTATTCATGTCTTAAAAGACCTATGTTGGTACTCTCATTTTCTGAGAGTACCATAGTATATTTTTCAAAGAACCATAGCTTTAATGACGACTTCTTCTCTAAGTCTTAGAGGTTCCTCCTTCTCTTTTTCTATGTAAAATTTGCAATGGGAATTTTGATACTCTTTGTTTTCCCATGGTCCACCCATGCATGGTCGGAAATAGTCAGGGAAGTCACAGTGCATTCGTTGGTTTATTTTGTTCAGATATGCCTTAAGGCATATATCCCACATTGGTTGTGCAGTGCAGAGAGCATATATTTTTATATTATAGCACTCAATTTTTAAGTGTCGAAAGGCATGTGCCTATTGGCAGACAGCTCAGCGGATGGGCGGTGACATGGACAACCAATTGGAAGATAGAGGAGGGTGTTTTGGTGGGCCCATACAGCAGGGACGTGTCAAGCAATGGCAGGTGGCAGGCTAGCATTCACTCAAAGCGATTGCAGAAGTTAGCAAAAAATGTGTGTGAGTGTGCGACTAACAGTTAGTCGTGCAATTGTGGTGGTTAAGGTGGGTGACATGAAACAATCGTGAGTGTTCGACTAACGGCTAGTGGTCACTGTCGCAAACTTGTGCAGGTTAGTGGCAGTTAATGAGATGAGCCACGAGTAAGCACCTGTGTGACACATGGTGAGACAAACAGCTTGGCAGACCGGATGGACATAACAAGGATTTTACAGGTGGCATATGGTCGTAGACTCACAGAAGAAGATGAAATGTTCAGCCAGGGACAGCGAGTGCGAGACAAGCTGACACATAGAGGTATGATCTAACCGCATAGTCGCAGAGGTCTAAGTATATAGTATGAAATGGTTTTGAGTGCACGACTAGCCATTGCCACAAGCTTGTTGTGATTGGGAAGGTTGATGTCTAGCGGTTGCGAGTGTGCGATTGACCATTAGTGGTTAGTGTCGCACACTCGCACATGTTTGTGGTGGTTGTGAAAAATGGTCTCGAGTGAGCGACCAAGTGCCAGGCGTCTTGAGTTAAATGTAGTAAAGGCACCACAAGTTAAAGGAGATCCAGGACTATGTTTTAAAGTTGTTAAAGTTTCAAACTTGGGTCGTTGTTCGGGCATTTTGTGTCACCTGTGACCATTTGTGTTTTAATTTGAATATTCAAATATCATTCTCAAGGTTTTTATGGTGGTGGCGATGTTTTTAGCTTGCAGAGTGGGTAAATAGATCGATCTGATCTCTCTGCTCAAATTTATGGCACTATGGGATATTTTCAAAGGTTGATCTGATCTTTAGAGATATTTTCTGAGTGCATTGATGATCAGACTTGACTAGTTTAGGGTTACTGCATTGTTTATGTAATATCTATTGTAACCCTAATTCTATTTGATCTGATCATTGGATTGACTCATGAGCCTGTGTGCTAGGGGAGGTTTTATATAAGTGTTTTCAGAGCTTTTGTAGCTAGGTTTTAGCTTATGCAATATTTTTGTGGCATTTTCTCTGCGCCTAAATTTTCACGTGTTTGTAATCTCATTGAATTCCAGATTATACAAAGGATTTTTGTGATAGTTTCTTTATCACTAGGCTTTCTTGTATGTATTTCTCTTATTGAATTATAGTAAAGTGGCTGATAGTAGAGAAATCTTGGAGTTCTTGAGCCCTCTTTCTTTCTTTCTTCATCTTTGTGCACTACTGCAAATGATTTGATTTAGATGATCTTGTGGATATTGTTCAATCCCCTGTCATTTTGTCTCATTTTTGTGCCTATTTGTTGGAGTGGATGTTTGTTTCCAGGTCATAGTTTGTGTCTATTCCATTGAATATGTTGTTTTTTGTGAAATCTTATCTTTCCCTGGACAACCTCTTTTCATTTCAAGACCTCTCTGTGAAATACTTATGCAAACCTATTCAGAAAGTTGTGCTATGCTAGATTCAGGAATTTCATGCTAGTTTTGGTAATTATGTTATGATTCATATTACTTTCGGTGCATCTCCTAGTAGGATAAGTTTGATTTTAGCATTTCTCTTCAGTTCTCCTTCTATCCCTTTCCATTTTAAGTTTATTTTTTTTTGTCAAAAACAAGATAAGGTGATTATCCAAGAGGAGCTAGCCTAAAATCTGGAGGTTTCACTTCAGGTAGCAGAGGTCCCACAACCTAGAAGTGATTCCCATGTTATACTATATTATTAGGCTCAAGAGCTTAATAGGGTGCAAAATTTAGTGTATAAAACTAACAAAGACATTGAGCCCATTCGGTAAAGCACCGATGCCAACAATCATCGAGCCTGTTCGGTGAAGCAAAGCACACCTCCCACCAAGAACCAAAACCTAACTCAAACATATTTTTGGTTGACACAGGATTGCTTACTTCCCTAGGATGCTCCTGCATCATAGTCAACTCATCCTATAATTTTGTGCAAGGAGAATCAAATAGTCTATCAAGTTGTGTTATGCTAGTCTACTCATCTTGAACATTTTGAATAAGGATAACCAAACAAAGAAGGCTACTCATAAGGAAATCTTACAACATTTAAAAAAGGATAACTAAACAAAGCACACCTCTGTACAGAAATATTGCAACATTTAAATAAGGGTAACCAAATAAAGCACACTGTTCGTAAGGGAAATCCTACAAAATTTGAGTAAGGACAACCAAACAAAACACATTGTTTATCATGAAATATTGCAACATTTGAATAAGGATAACCAAACAAAGCACATTGTTTGTAAAGAAATCCCACAACTTTTGAAATAAGCAAAAAGGAGGCTCCACATATGCCCCCCCTTAAGATGACAACATAGGAATATGGTGATGTCTTAAGTAAAAGAATAAGGATAACCACCTTCATCATAAAGGAGATATCATTTAAGAAATAATGTACCAGTAATCCAAACAACCAAAAATGACATAACTCTTTTGAGGCAAGGAAAAGATAGTTGTAAAATGATATCTTGCAAGAAGTGTAAAGGGATTCTTTTAAGGGATGCATAATGGATGGAGGAAAAAACCTTTGCTCAAAGAAATCTACCCCAAAGAGTAGGTATTTAGCAAAGATAACATCATTGAGGAAAGAAAGGGGAAGGAGATGAAGAATATAAGCCTTCCCTATTGCTAGGTAAGGGGATTCTTTGTGAAAAAATAAATACTTTTAATCACCAAGGGAGAGGTCATTTATATTAGATAGATGCTTTCAAGTAAGGAAGAGGTCGCAGTCAAGCATTGAAACCTCACGACAATGAGAAAACCCTCATGAAGAATAAACAATTCTATGCAAGAAAGGATATCATGTGATAATAGATACAAGTCAATAAAGGGAAAATGGGTTATTGGAATGAAAGAAGATTGAAACACTATTTTTTCCATAAGAAGGCTATTATGTTGCTTACCAAGGATGATTGCACATGAAATTGTATTTCCATGCATGATAAAGAACCCCTAACAAGGCAAGCTTCTAATGTCACATAGTGTAAAGCAACATAATAGGGTAAAGGGAGTGCTAAGGCACTACTTTTGGCTTGAGAAAAAGTATGAGATTAGGTGTAATATAAATAAGAGCTATATCATGTAAATATTGAATAAATTGTTTAAATTCAATGCAACCTACAAGGGAATGAGAATAATTATGAGGAAAAAGGCAATGCATGCCATTATTATTTTTTTTAGAATTGCTTGGGAAATGTTGAAAAGGGATTTCAATGTTTTTGCCAAATTTAAGTTTGCGAAGGATTCTCGATAATTCATAAATAGTCTACCCATTTTGCACCAGTAACACAATAAATTTGGACCTAATAGAGGCGATCTCATGAGAGCTTAGGTGATGCACATATAACTTAGGTGATATGTACTAGTTTCAAGGTTGATTTGAACCCAAGAGGGGCAATCCTTAGATAGTAAACACTTCTTGGACTTTTTTGGATTTCCTAAATGGAAGTTATTCCATAAGGTTTGCCTTGAATACATATCACAAATTTATGGTATTTGATTCATTGTTAAATTATTTTCTTGTTCATTAAAAGTTGTGGATTGGAGCGAGGATGACTAGTTGACTGTATGACTAGGCAAGGTCTTCGATGCCTTGATTCTCCTATCTCACAAGTCGATAATCTTAGAGTTTAGGTGTTGTTTCCACTTCATGACCAATGTTGGTCGTGTCTTGTTTTGGTTGGGAGATGAAACACTTTATCACTTTCTTCCCAATATTTCCTTTCATGAGAGAAGGGGATTATGATCTTTCACTTGATTTTAATGGCTAGAGGTAACTTTATCCTCTTATATGATCATCTCTCATGTAGAAATTTACATTGTAATATGTCAAATTCTTATGCTTGTAATGTTATGCTTGGTGGATGTCATCATATTATATCACATCTCTCGCATAAAAAATGTACATTGTAATATATCCGAGTCACAATTACATCACAAAATAAAATATCAAATATTTAGGGTTCCTTTGTGGCCAACAACATTTGGCGTGCATGGGAGGCTACCAGGCCCTTGTTACGATGGCATGGCTATGGTTTTCATGATTGCCTCTCTTTTAACTTACAAAATATCTGGTGCTCACCTTTAATTTAGATGCAAGGTCTCCCTTTGTCCAGAGTTCTAGGTCTCCATGCTCTGCATCTCCATCATCATGGCCTACGCACTCCTCGAGACCTCTTTTGTTGAGAGACAATGTCCATTCACAAATGAGAGGATGCTCGTGCACATTTTGTTCTTTCTAGCCAAGACAAAGAGACTTTTGAGCTTTTAGTTTCTCATTTGTCACTTGAACTTTTGCACAAGATTGGCATCACTAGTCACACTCCACGGTGGAAGTATTAGCGATGGTACCCAGACACGACTTTTGAAAGATATCAACCTCGACAAGGCTACCTTTGGACTTTTCGCCACTTGCCTATGGTGGAGGTTTTGAATCATAGATTACATATCCAATCTTCTCATTATACTTGGAGATTACATTTCATTACTATTTGGTCCACTATTACATAACCTAAAATTGCACATTTCAATTGGTGTCTTTTGTTTCAAGGGTTACCTTTAGGTTCTCGACTTCACTATCTGGGTATTCTGGATCCCCGTTGCCCTTTCTGTCACTATCCTGAATATTTTCTCCACCTTTTTTGGTTTTCTCAGAGGGCACAAAACTATTGGGTCTGGATTCATAGTTTTTTTCTTCATTCTGCCCTTCCATGTTTACTTGGCCTCTCATTCTTTTTGGTGATCACCCAACTCTTCCATTTCCTATCCTGCAATTTTGGCACACTTTCAGAATGTAAATTTTATTTACAATTTGGAAAGAAAGAAATTCAACTCTTTTCTCAAATACTATTATTAATACTAATGTATCCTTATTTTCTAAAGCATGTATTTGTAATAATGTAATGCTCCAGATTCAAGTTCAAGCAAATAAGGTCGCTCTTGAGGTTTCTCATTTGTAGGAGCTACTTACACACTAGGGCAATGCCCCATGTACGGTGGCCAGAGTTCCAAAAGATGCGTCTACTTATAGCCCTCCTTCCCACTCTCATGGGTGATGCCAAGGACGTAATGGTTCCCATTGATGGAGAGATTCTCGCTCTCGGCCCCCAAGCCAACATTCCACTCCACGTCGTCGCTCTCCCCATCTTTTGCAGGCTCCAAATCGCCGCTGAGATTCCCCTTCTAGTTGGGGACATCAACCAACTCCTACTTGTCCACCAACAACTGCCTCTGGTTGGCCAATTGATGGAGCCTCAGGTTGGCCCTCAGTGAAAGATGTCCCTCGGCTCTCTTTGGCTATTTCACCATGCAGAGATGAGAATGAGGATGATGAAGAAAATGCAGATGGATGGACACTTCCAGACCCTGAGCCTTCTCTGATTGCAGGTTGGGGAGACAGGAACAACGAGCCATACCCTCCACCTTCCACTACCACTACTTTGGCGGCTTGTTGGCTTCTCTTTCTTCTGTCTCTTTTGATACTTTTTGTTTCTTGACTTTCTTTGTAGTTTCTGGGCAATGCCCATATGACAATCTGTTTAGGGATTGACCCTTATTTTTTTTGGATAAGTTTGGGATTTGACTAAGCTTTCCTCTCAAACTTTATTTTGTAACTCTAGGACTCTTTGATGATTAATTAAATATTTGGTGAAGTATTTACATAAAACAAATGTAGAACATCACAATTTTTAGCTCATTAAATTTTATTTATATTATTGTGTATGAGGAAAATCTTCAACCTACAATCACTCACAAACATGAAATCGTTAGCGGGTTAGCATATGAAATTCAAGTGAAATGAAAGCAAGCAAGAAAACATAAAAAGTATCCTCATATCATCGGATAGAGTGGAAACAAGTTGCACCCAAGAGCCTTGTTTGATTTGCTCTCTTATGGGAATGTGAATGTGCTCTCTCAAACACAAATGCAACGGATCCCCAAGTGGATTGATTATGATCAATGCAAGAATAGATGAAGAGAGAAGGATTCAAGAACTAGTATGGAGTGACTAGTCTCAAAATTCTCCCAATGATTAAACTACTATGATTGGAATGCAAGACAATGTAAGAAACTATGATTGATTTTAGCCAAAAAGAAACCTAGCATGTGATTTCTAAGTGGTTTAAGCATGGAAAGCATAAAAACTAGAAAGTAAGAACATAAGCATGAAAATAACTATGAATTCTAAAGCAATTCTAGCATAATAACAATGCACGGTGAGAGATGAAAATATGAGAGGAGAAGGCCTCTATTTATAGAGTTTTGGGAGAGAGGAAGAGGCTTGGATGAAGTGGCACCTATGTGGCATCCACATAAGAGCCACATAGGAGACACATAGACTTGAAAAGATGGCCAATTTTGAGTCAAAGTTGGCATTTAATATTGAGTAGCT
>MU224579.1:3662471-3675255 GCA_018584345.1 Thuja plicata
AATGGATTAATAATGCAAAGTTCTAAAATGATACTAACTATGCAAGTAAATGACTGACTTGATGATTAATGCAATTTAATAATGGATTTAACATGATAAACAATGTGACCTGAATGATGGATCTAATTTGACAGTGAATCTAATGAATCTAAGGAATCTAAAATGATGAATAATGTAACTGAATTTTAATGAACGATGATAGATGCAATAATAATACTAGAGGTAATGGACGAAGTGGATGCAATGGGTGCAATGAGACTCGCATTTTTTTTTTTTGTGTGTGTCACACTCAACGGATAAACTAGACGGGTGGACTATGGAGGATCGGGCAGGGAATGTTAGCAGGATAACAACTCAGGATGTTAGCATGGTGGCAAGAAGATCGAATGCATCATGAATGTACAAGGATCAAATCAAGTGATTAATTACAAGCGATTAGTTACAGCGATTATGTACAAAGGTTGCTGCCGAGATTTGATTGGATCATGTTACTTGTCTTGATGTGCGTGATAGTTGTGTGTGCTGATTGATTAGTTCAGGAGGAAAGATACATCATGCGAGAACCCAAAGATTACGATGATCTAGATTTAATTTGACGAGAGGAAGGATACATCGTCAAGACTCATTACCAAAAAGATGGGACTTACCAAGTTGATTGATCAATTGTGCACTACAAGCAAACTATATAACCAATGTAGGATCTTACAAGGAGTAACTCAAGACACAAGAAATATACAAGATTGACGTTCATGGTTTGAGGTAGTACAATGTATGGACAATAATATACAAGATTATGTGTACAAAAGCTCAGGATACGAGATAGGGAGATGATTGCGGACTAGTGCGTATGATATGCGAACACCCAGGGAATATAGGAAATGCGGAGATTAGTGGAGATGTGGTGCTGGTGTTGGAAGGAAACAAGATTTTGATAGATAATGGAATGGTCCATTATGTGTGATGCCTGTTTCCAGGTTTTCATCACCCATACTTGTCCAAGGCGCCTGATTGCTAAGTTTTCACCATTGGATGAAAGTTTTTCTCTTTATTTTTCTTTTTGATTTCTTTGGATCTTTTTTATTTATTTTTATTTTATTTTTATATTACCCAAGTGCCTGTTTACCAGGTTTTCACTAGGACAACCATCTTTTCAGCTTCATTTTTTGCTTTTTAGAGATTTTTTCAAGACTGTTTCACATTGTTTTTGTGCTTTTTTCAAGACTTTTTATATTTTTTTTATGGATTTTCTCAGATAACTGGAATGAACAACCAGTCGTCAAGCATAGAAGTGCCTGAGATGAATGATTTTGATAGGATCATTCAATGGTTCTCCTTCTAGAGTAGAGAGTTGATATGCCCCAGAACTGAAGCATGCAGTGACAACATATGGACCTTGCCAGGTGACTTCAAACTTGCCTTTCTTTTCCCGATCTGTACCCACTTTCTGATTTTCCTTTAGCACAATGTCCCCTACCTAGAACTGGCGTGGGTGGACCTTCTTGTTATAGTTTTGCTTGAGTCTATTCTAGTAAACAATCAAGTGATCATAAGCTTGCTACCACTTTTCATCTAATAGATCAAGTTGTGTGAGTCGTGCCACTCGGTAATCTTCATCATCAATCAGGCCTCTTAGTGATACTCAGAGGGAGGGTAGTTCAACCTCAATTAGTAAGACTACTTCAACACCGTAGACTAGGGAGTAGGGAGTAGTGCTAGTAGGAGTACGGTAGGAAGTGTGATATGCCCAAAGGGCAGGATTGATCTGGAGATACCAGTCATGACTAGTATCATTGACAACTTTTTTGAGGATTTTGAGGATGGTTTTATTAGTTGCCTCAGCTTGGCCATTACCTTGCGGGAAATATGGACTGGAGAAACGGTGATGGATATGGAGGCGAGCACAGAGATCACTGACGTGTTGATTTTCAAATGGTGTACCATGATTTTTGAAGATGGTGGAGGGTATGCCGAAGCAGAAAATGATGTGATAGAGGATGAATTTGGATATCTGGACACCAGTAGTGAGTGTGAGCAGAATTGCTTCGACCCACACTTTGTAAAATACTCCGCAGCTGTGATTATGTACTTCTGGCCTTCAAAAGAGAGGGGAGTAATCTTACCAACGAGGTCAAAACCCCAACAAGAGAAGGGCCAAGGAGGCGCAATAGGTCTGAGGTCCTGAGCAAGAGCATGGATCGAATTAGCATGTTGTTGACAAGGTAGGCACTTTTTGACGAACTCACAAGCATCATGTTCCATTGTAGGCCAATAGTACCTTGTACGTAGAATTTGCTTGGCTAGGACCATGCCACTCGTGTGGGCACTACAAATTCCAACATGTACCTCTTGTAAAGCCTGGACAACTTTATTTTCATCTAGACATCTAGAGAGCACGTTGTGTTAACCTCGATGATAAAGGGTGTTGGCTACGAGGGTGTAACAGGATGCTCTACGGATAAAGTTTTGGCATTGGTTTGTAGTGAGATGAGGAGATATGATACCATTTTGTAGGTAAGCTTGGATATCGTGGTACCACGGGGACTAGGAACCAACCAAGACACATACGTGATTTGATTCATCATTCTCATAAGCGGGAGCATGTAGTTTCTCAACTAAGAATTTGTATTGTGTAGAGTCACGAGGAATCTCGAGAAGGGAGCCAAGTGTGGCCATTGCATCAGCAAATTTGTTCTGTAAATGTGGTACTTGTGTTATCTGCAAGTGGAGGAAGTGTTCTTTTAGCTTGTTGACCATCTGCTTATATGGCGTCAATTTGTCATCTTTGGTTTGATACTCATCCAAGACTTGTTTGATGATGCATTGGGAGTCGCCAAAGACCTGGATATCTGTGATATTCCATTCTATGGCTATGCAGAGTCCTGCAATTAGTGCTTCATATTCTGCAATGTTGTTTGAGTAGGGAAATCCCAATTTAAATGACATGGGGATGTAGTCACCTTGAGGTGTGACAAAAAGTATTCCTGCCCCTGCGCTATGAGCTATGTAGGACCCATCAAAGTAGAGTTGCCATGTTGGTTGTTCTTCTATCATGTATAAATGCTCATATGGAAATTCTGTGGCCAAAGGATATGCATCTACCAACGGTGCTTTGGCTAGCTGATCGACAATGACTTGCCCTTTAATGTCTTTTATGTCGACATACTGAATATCAAATTCACTTAGCAACATAACCCATTTTTCCATTTGACCTGTAAGTGTAGTCCTGGAGAGTAGGTACTTTAGAGGATCCACCTTTGAAATGAGCTTGGTTGTGTGGCTAAGCATGTAGTGGCAAAGTTTTTGAGTGGCAAAGACCACTACCAGACATAATTTTTCCATAGGAGAATAATTGAGCTCATAATCCACTAAGGTTCGAATGATATAATAAATATCTCTTTCTTCGCCTTCATCATCCAATTAAGCAAGGAGTGCCCCCAGTGCTGTGGTAGTAGCAGAAATGTATAGGATGAGTGGTCGACCAGGTACAGGTGGTACCAAGATGGGTGGATTAGCCAAGTATTCTTTGATTTTGTCAAAACTCTTTTGACATTGAGGATCCCACTTAAATGTGTTGTCTTTTCGTAGGAGATGAGTGAATAGTTGGCACTTGTCAGCTAATTGAGAGATGAAACGGTGCACAGGTTGTAGCTTTCCTTGGAGGCTGTGTAGCTGTCAGATTTTTTTTTGTGGAGGCATCTCTATGATAGCTTGTACTTTCTTTGGATTGATTTCAATACCTCGTCTAGATATAATAAACCCTAGGAGTTTGCTTGATGTGACTCCAAAGACACATTTTTTAGGGTTGAGCATTAAGCAGTAGTGTTCAATTCTATCAAAGATGCATTCCAGAACATCTAGGTGATCTTCCCTTTTTACTGATTTTGCCAAGATATCGTCCACATAGTCTTCAAGGATCTTGTGAATCATGTCGTGAAAAATGACAGTCATGGCTCTTTGATAGGTTGCTCCAGCGTTCTTTAAGCCAAAAGGCATCATGTTATAGTAGAAGGTTCCCCAAGGGGTTGTGAATGTTGTTTTATGCTGATCTTCTTCTATAATGTGGATCTGATTATATCTGGAAAAGTCATCCATGAGTGACAACATCTCATGTCCTTCTATGAGATCCACAATCATGTCTATATTTGGCAAGGGGAAATCATCCTTGGGACATGCCTTATTGAGATCTCTAAAATCTGTACATATCCTGATTGATTTATCAGGCTTAGAGACAGGTACCATATTAGAGATCCAGTCAGAATAGTCAATGGGGTGGATGATCTTGGCTTGGAGTAACTTTTCTAGCTCCGCTTTGACAAGAAGTGCCACTTTAAGGTGCATCTTTCTGAGCTTTTGCTTGATATGTTTGATGTTCGGGTCCACTACTAGATGGTGAACCACCAAGTTGGGATCTAACCCTAGCATGTGGGAGTAAGACCATGTGAACTCTTTGATGGATTCCTTTAATAAAGTGACAAGATCACTTTCTTTTGCTTCAGTCAAAGATGCTGCTATATATCCAGGTTGACAGGTTTTGCTTCTTCAATGAGAATTGATGACTGTTCAGGCCTGTAATCTTAGATAAGAGGAAGAGGAGAATCTTCATCCTCTTGCACCTTAGAGAGGTTTTCACCAGGGGATACGCCCTTTGTTTTTACTTTTTTATGATCAGTTAGCTCCCCAAAGGGGTTTTCGCTAGGAGATCAATTTTTCTCTTTTTTATTTTTGTTTTTTGTGTCATTTTGGCGGCTAAAGTTCTCCTCTTCCCCAAAATGTGCCTTTGGGTCCAGTTTGTAGACATATGCTGAGTCTTGCCCCTAGTCACTACTTTTCTCAATTGCTCCCATAAAGCTTAGGAGCACTTCCTCGCTTTGGAACTCGTCAACCTGTACGACACTTGGTTGGTCCCAGTCTATGAGTTCAGGATGGCGGAGGGGAAGGTCAATGAAGAGGATGGAAATTTGTTGTAGGACAGCATTGGCCAGGAAGGTTTCATCGTCAAAAACATCATCATAAGCTCTCATAACTTTCTCTTCTGGGATATCTTCGATGTCAGTAATTTTGCCCAGGAATGGACAAGAGGAATAGTCGATGAACTTGTTAGTGCCCCCATTCGTGTCAGAGCCCATGCCAAGGCCCAAGTGCTTTTCTAGTCAGGTAGGTATAATAGGATCTTTCATTACTTGCTCTTCATAACTAAGGCCACCTCCTTGGTAGTTCCATTTTTCTGTCACCAGTTTGTGTGTTGCGGGGTACTTATCTTTGAAGTAATTAAGGTGACTTGTGTCCTTGGGTGGTGGATCTTTATATAGCCATTAGTGAATGTTTGGTGCCATTTCTTGGCCAGTCTAAGTACCTTTTGATATAAAAGTGGTAGAACCAAATTATAGTGCCTTGGTTGTCTCTGATTCTGTCTTGCTTAGATTAGGTTGGCGGCCTTGAGTGTGAGGATCAATTGGAAGTGCTCCAACTGTGAAGGCATCAGATAAAGTGTACTCACCATAACCTTTGTTATTGATCTTGATTGTGGACAAGGTGGAGGAGAGGATTGTTTCTGGGTCTGAATGGGTTCGAGATGAGCTGGCGACAGAGGTGCTAATATCAATCCCAGGATAGTGATTGGAATGTGGAAAGGATGTCTCGAATGCATTATAGTATGCGAAGGGCTTGGGATCTGCACGGATGGTGATCTTAGTGCCTTTATATGGGAATTTGATGCACTGATGGTAGGTGGATGGGATGACTTGCATAGAATGAATCCATGGGCGTCCAAGGAGAATGTTGAAGGGAAGGTCAAGATCAAAAACATGACATAATGTATCCTGAATGACTGGGCCCACTTGAATGGGAAATGATATGGTGCCTTCAGAAGTATGCTCTAGATTGTCATATGCTTTTATTGTGATGATATCATTTGTTATATCAGCCTCAGTGAAACCCAACTATTTTATGAATTTTAGAGTGCACAGATTTAGGGCCGATCCATTATCTATCATGACCCATTTGATAGCGAAATCTTTAACCATGACAGCGATACAGAGTGGGAGATTATGATCAGTTTCTTTGGAGGGTATGTATGTTGGTCTAAAGGAGACCCTAGAAGATGCAGACAGGTGTCCGACAAGGTTTTGGAATTCAGTGAGGTTGATGTCGCTGGGAACACGGGATTCTTGCAAGGCTTTATTGAGGATCTCTTGATAAGTGGGTGATGTGCGGAGAAGATGCAGGATAGAAATTTGGGTTGGAGTATTCCTTAGGTGTTCCAAAATTTTGTATTGGGTCATAGCAGATGGGGTGGGATTGACACCTGTGACTGTTATCCTACCTCTATGAGTGGTGATGGTGCATTGGTTATCGATACCCTTGACATGGATGACATTGACAGAGGACTGGACTTGGGATATGCAACTGATGAGATTATCGTAGTTGATATATGCATTCATATAATCTTTTATGTCGACATTTTCTACTTGTTTACCCTTTCCCTGATCAGACGACTGAGTAGGATTGCCAGGGCCTGTACCGAAAGTGTGTTTAGGGAATGCATTTTGATAAATTTTAAGGCCTACGTTTGGTGATGATTGGGCAGAAGAGTCCACTTCGATCTCCTTACAGTCACTGAATATAGTGTTTCAAATTCATGAATTTGAGGGTGGTATGTCCCTTAACACGGTGGTATTCATAGTACTTGTTTTCTTTATACCAAGGTGGCTTAGGAGTTGAGTCCTCAAATGGCTGTGTTTTAGGATACATGACTTGGTTAGCTTGGACCAGCTTGCAGAAAATGACATCTATAGGTTCATCCAAAAGGGTAAACATGCATTATGGTGTATTCGAAGTGTGAGGTCTTTGTTGTCCCTACAAGAATGATATAGCATTTGTCTGATTCATAGGACCCTGATAGTTGTGTTGATATGATGGCCGTGGAGGGGGATAGATAGTCGCACTTTGAGGGCGCATGCTTTGCTGGTAAGTTGGCTGGGAATAAACGAGATTGGGCTGTTGATATATGGGAGGAGGTTGAGGGTACATTGGTGGTGCTTGTTGATAAGTTTGGGTAGGTGCATTAGGACTAGCTACCACAACTTGAACATGTTTGGCGTCAGTGGCTCCATCTGTTACCGCATTTTTGCTCTTGTTCCAGTATCGTGATCGATCATTGTTATGTTTGTCAGGCTGGGATTCTTTGTAGTGCTTAATGGTACCTTCTTCTATGAGACCTCGTTCAAGGTCCATACCCTTGATTCTTATATTGTGATAAGTTTGTATACAGTTCATGCACATGTGATAGGCAAGCTTGGGATGAAGGTTGTTAATGAAGATTTTGATAAGATGTTGCTCTGGGGATTGGTAAGACAACCTTGTAGTAAGCCCTTGCCAGCGCTGAAGATAATCGGCCAGGCTTTCTCCTCCCTTTTGTTTGGAATTGCATAGGTCAAGGAGTGAGAGTTCATTTTCGACATTATGTGCGTATTAGGCCACAAACTTTTCAGATAATTCTGCGAAAGTAGAGAGTGTGTTGTAAGGGATTTTGTAGAACCATTCAAGAGTGGTGCCTCCCAATCTTTTGGTAAATAGTCTCATGAGGAAGTTATCGCTATAGGCCACTTCTTAACAGGCCATGTAGAATTATTTTGCGTGACTCACAAGATCACCCTTCCCCCGATATTCATCAAATTTTGGGGTCTCAAAGTGCTTGGGGAAGGGTATAGTAGTGATGGATTAATCAAATGGATAAGCACACACTTCCTCGAACTTGAATGTTTTAGCTTTTGTCCTAGCTTTTAGCTCCTTGAGAGCATTCTTCATTTCCTCCCATTCATGATTGATTTGTAGGAGAGGATTGTTGATCGTGATTGCAGGATTTCCTTGAACCTGATATGGATCGAATGGCAAAAATAGAGGATTCTATGGGGGATATTGCGGTGTTTGGTATGATGGTTGTTGGTCAGCATACATGGGCTGTTGTGGTGGAAGCTATGGTTGAGGAGAATATTGTAGTGGAGGAGGTGTCGGTGCTTGATAAGATTGTTGCAACTGCTGAAAATATTCTTGTATTTGTTGCGGCGTTGGATAGGTGGGATGAACCTGTTGTGCACCTGTATAGGATGGAGGATAAGTGTTTTGCGATAGAATGCCCCCAGTGAGAACTTGTTGTGGAGGGGGAATTGTTTGTGATACATCAGAAGATGGCATGGCTATGTAATTGGCGGAATGGGTTTGTTGTTGCTGCACGGGTTGGGTAAAAGGATTAGAAAACTGTTGCAGTGGTTGTGCCATGAGGGGTTTTGCCCCCTGCGTTTGTGGTTGTGGCTGCTATGTAGTTTGGATAGTGGGTTGTGCAACGGTGAAGGGGTTGATTGGTTGTTGTTGTGCTTGAGATGTGAATGGATTGGTGATTTGTTGTTGTTGGATAGGTTGTTGTTGTTGTTGTTGTTGTTGTTGAATAGGTTGTTGTTGCTATTGCTATTGGATAGGTTGGGTGGAAATTTGGGGTATGACGAAGGGATTCATGGATGATTGTAGTATGGGGGGATTTGGGTTGAACAACGTTTGAGGTAGAACTACTAGTATTCATTGTGATTGCGTTGTTGGTGGAGCGGGAAAAGTGGACCCTTGCAAAAATAAGGGTTGGTTGTAGGCGTTGGTAGGTGGCATGCCTGTGGTGAAGAAAGGAAGAATAGGCATGGAGACTTGGGTGCTTTGATGTTGTGAACTGGTTGTTGCATTTTGACTGGACTGAGTGGGAATAGGTGGAATGATGGTTTGTTGTGTGCTAACTGGTGGTGGTGGAAAGTTTGCAATGAATGTTGGGATTGCTTGCGAAAGAGGAGTGACTGTGGCTTGCAGAGGTGCTTACATAGTGATGGGGCTATTGTTTGTGCTACTGATGTGGCATCAGAAGGTGGGGCTCCTGAGGTAGGTGAGGGTGTTGTGTGCATGATGGAAGGTGGAATGGAGGGATGAACTACTTGCGCGAGAAGAGTTCCCACTTCTAGAGCTCATTTAAGTGGATCAAAAAATTCATTTCTAGTGGGATAAGGACGTTCCCCTAGAAGTGTCATAGGTTGTGTGACAAGTGTGGGTATAATCCAAGGTGGAAGTTGAAGTCCTTGTTGTTGTATGTCCAAGAGTACCTAATTGCTATTGCGTCCACTCATGGCATTTACCATGTCGACAAGCGCTAGATGGTTGATAAATGTTTCCACGGTACTTAGAGTGGGAGTTTCATTAGTGTCTACTCAGATATGTTCAATTTGATCATTGGACTGAGGTGCATAAGTAACCATGGTGTTGGTATTGTTAGTCATAGGATTAGATGAGCTAGCAGCAAGATTAGGATCCATGTTCTTCCTCTTCTTAGTGGCTCGTGTGATATGTGGCATGAAATGACTATCTTAAGGGGATATGAAATGCAAGATGTATGCAAGGATGCACCTAGGAAACTAAGGATGATGATTCTAGGATTAGGACGTGCATAAGATGATGGATGTGCTTCTACAGATTAAGGATGACTTGATGTATGCAAGGATCAAGGGTTGCTTTCCCTAGTGTAGGATCGAGTGGATATGATTGTCTACCTGAGACAGACTTGTGGTCTTCGGCGGACGAGATTCTTTGCTAATGTGAACAAACCTTTTGATAAAGGTGATGAGGTTGCAAAAAGAAAAATGGGATTATCCTAAAACAATGCTTAGTTTAAGGACATTCAAGGATGGGTTTGATTAATATGTAGGTTTTTAGCAACTCAAAAGGGTATGCAATACCAAGTGAGGGGTGTGATCAAGGATGCTTTGGATGATGATTAGGATGATGCTAGGCCGATTAGGATTGATTTGATTAATGTAACATCGTGCTAGGATGAGTGTGTGATGTGCTCCTAACGATGACAACCTAACTGAGGTCCTAAAATGCAAGCTAAGTGAGCTTAAGAAGAGGAGGAACTTGTGTTTGTTGTGGTAAACCGACTAGTCATATTGTTCAAATCTAACAAAAGAAGAGTTTAGATGATATTTGCCCATGAAATGAGCAACCTTGTTGTTGTAGATCACTTTTTCAAATTGTTCTCGTTTATGGATTTCTTGCTTGACGAAACCCATAATGTGTTGTGTTGGCGAACATATTTGTCTTCTTTCTTCTTGGATGAAAATGTATAAAGACTCTATGTTTTTGAAGATAAAGGATTCATCAACAGTTGGGTAAGCATAAGAATTTGCTTCCCTCTGAATTTTTAAGGTTCAGCTTCCTTATGAGATATTCAACGAATTACAGACATTAAAAAGTAAATTCATACACCTTTAACCAAAAGTTGTAGAAGGACCACTCAAATACTCTTGGGTGTTGAGGTAATCTACAGAGTCAACTAATAAATGGAATAACCATGAAGTAAATAGAGATCTACTAACTACTTCTAAAATAGACAATTTATGAAATAACTCAAGAAAGACAAGCTATAAAGAAACTGGAAGTGACTGAATATAAACAACACATGCGCAGATTTAAATGTACCAATTCTCAAAGAAATCAAATAAATTTTAGATTTCGATTCAAAGATCTAAACCATATCATGCATCTATGTATTCATATATTAATCGGATCAAAGTCTGATAGAAAATCAGTCACCAGCTGTTTCAGAAAATCTAGAAAAGCTTAAGCTAACCGTCTACTCAAAATAGAAACTATCTATTTCTACCTTGATTTTCTAACACTTTTTGAGTTCAAAGTTCCCCTATTAATAGTTTTGCATCTAAGAGAGCCTCAAGAAAAACCCGGCCTCTCGGACACCAAAAGGAAAATCATTTAAAACCAGTTACATAATTGATAAAAATAGAGTTTCAAAACACGTGCCACTTAAAACATAAAGCAAGGGAAAATGTTGTCCCGAAGATTGCTAACTCCCATCGGGGCCTTCTGACACGGTGGTTTGCATGAGCTTCCAGGATCGGAACACATTCGTTAACTCTTGGGCTGGTTGGGAATGCAAGTTCTTCAGGCCTGTCAGCTTCACCCGAGTCACGTTCTTTTCCCACCTTAACTCCCTGATTCTCTCCGCCTGCTTCGGCAACTGACCTCTGTTCAACAGCAACATAGATTCCACGTTTGCAATTCTGGTGAACTCCTGAACTGTCGGCGCTTCATTTTCTTTGAGAGCATTCATGGTGTCTGTGAAGATTTTGACCATGGCATCTACATCTCTGTTACCTCCGTCAATCTACAAAATACTTGAGGGATTCACTATCTTGATATATTTAAGGGAATCCACATGCATATCCAGCACCTCCTTTTCAATCGCTTTGACATGAGAGATTGCAGCTTTAAACATTATATTTTTCCATCCAAAGTTCTGCTTCAGGATAAACAACATACAATGGTCTACCAGTTTCATTGGATCCTAAGCTAAGAATTGAGCCACATCATAGTTTTCTATTTGAACCTGTATGATGATCGTTGCGCATTTCGCTTCTTCCATTTCCCAACCTGGAACTAGGGTTTGAACCTCACCAAGTAATGTTTCTCCATCTAGGCAAGTAGATATAAGCTCGCGGATGAAAGCACTCCCTTCATTGATGACATTATTTATCCAAGACTTCATGATCTCTATTAGAACCTTTCCCTATAGTATTTGTTTCACCAAATTTTGGCTTTCAATTGAATTCGAATCGAAATCCTGTGAAGACTGAGCTAGAGGCAAAACCCCATCATCAGCGAGTGAGGAAAGAAACTCAACCATGGTAGAAACTAGCTGTTTTAATTTACATTTCTCCCTCCCATCCTTTTGCGACTACCCGAGCATATGATCGGCTGAGAATTTAAATAGGTGATCCCTAGAATCCATGTTTAGAACACCAAGTTCCATCTTTGTGATGTCGAAGTCTTCGGCCTCTAGTTCTTGAATTCTTTCTTTAGGCTTGAAAGTGGCTATCTCTACAGTCACCTTTCCATTTGATGGATCGGTAGATAGCCTAGCATCACTCTTCACTCTTTTTTCTTTGGGAGTCTGGGTAGCACATTTAGTAACAATCTCCTTCACAGGAAGGGAAATGGGTTTGTAGCTCTTCCTCCTATTCACCGATTCAGTAAGCCAAGGAGGGACTGAACCAGTGACTATATAGTAAAAAAATGGAAGCACTTCCATTGTAAACATGTTTAGCCTTCTGAGTAAGTGGTTTGGGGTCATGGAAAGTGCCTTGAATGGGTTCCTGACTTTGACATGGCTTCCTCCCTGATCTGTTCCTCTTTCCACTCCTGTTTGGCCTGATTTCTGTATTCTGAATGGCAGATTGGTGATTCTGGGCTTCAGGGTCAAGGTCAACATTTAGGTCTATGTCGACCTCAACCCTGACCTAGGTCAGGTTCGACCTCAACCTTGACCCAGGGTTCAGATCCTGGGGTCTTGCAGTTTTAGGAGGTTGGCCTTTGCAAAAAGTATTTCCCGCTCCCGGGTCGGCTGTTTCAGGTTCCGAAGTGTTGATTCCTAAATTATTTAAATATAGGTCCTCTCCTAGGGGTAAAGGCTTTAATGGGATTTAATTCTCCTATGTAAGCCTCCTTGGAAGATTGTGCCCTAATTTCATATAAAAGGGAAGCTTTCTCTCTCATTTTCTCTAAGCATTAAGAACGATCATCAAGTGAAGCTAAGCAAGATTGAGGATTATCATGAAGCATTCCTAATTGAGATAAAGCATCATCAAGTGAAGTTCAAGAAAGCATCCATTCATTCAAGCATCCATTTCCATGAAGGAGATCCATTGGAGGCCATTGAAGGTTTGAAGCTACAAGGTGCCCT
>MU224579.1:3681841-3693169 GCA_018584345.1 Thuja plicata
GGTAATTCAAAGAACAATTTACATATCAATCACTTCCCCCATTTTCATATCTTACATTTTAGTAACATAATCAATTCTTCACAAAACAAACAAAACATTTCAATAATTCCAAATTCTTTATGTTACAGTGACTATCCAATTGTCAGGGGTTTTTACAGGAGTATTCTCAACCTGAGGTACCTCTGTATTCATAATAGAAGTTTCTTGTTCTTTTACTTGTTGATCTGGAGAAAATGAAATATCATCATCATTAATCTCAACATCTAGGTAGTCGAGTCCTAAAGCTGCCTTCTGAGAACGCTTCTTTGATCTTGTTCTCGGTCTCGATCTCAGTGCAGTCGATTGTTTACTGGAAGTCACCTTTTTCTTGGGAGACATAATTTTACTTGCATTTGGAGCCACATGAGATACATTAGATGGGGCATGCTTCATTTTCACTAAGGTTGGTTTTGCACTATGCTTTTCAAGAGGGGGGTTCTCAGCTGTCTCCTTCTTCCTTTTCGTTAACCAGCTTTCCGTGACCCTGAAAATGGTTCGGGCCCTCAACTTTATATCATCTTCTTCTTTCCTGTTCCAATCTATGTCTAGGGGAACTTTCGCATCCACATTGTTAGCTTTTGAACCTGTGGTTTTAGAACTATCTTTTTCCACATCTTTAATATCAAAATTCAACTGCAACATTTTGATCTGTGAAATTACAAGCTTGGAATGATCTCGTCTCCAGATTGCCTCCTCATCACAGAGATCTTCCCATAGGTCTTCCAGGTGCGAGCTAGGTGAAGGATAATTACTTAGGCTTAGAACGTGCCTGGCGAAGCCCTTATTGTCAAAACCCCTCCTTAACTTATAAAATTTCAAGTGAAAGTTCAACAAATTCCTTCCTATCACTGAAGCATCCATCATATTATTACATGTTAAATTACCAACTTTAACTGGGAACATGGAAGGCCATTTTTCTTCTGGCAGAGCATTTTTGATAACCACAAACAATTGCCTGCAAACTTCTGCCAAAATAAAACAGTCGAAAGCAAACCTTGGGAGCCTGATAGGTTCATCATCAAAGCCTCCGATCTGAATGTAGGTGAAACATGGGAATTGGATATACAGGCTGTCATAAGTTTGAATTAGTTTTCATGCCTCCAATGAAACTCTTTGGTTCGGAACCCCTGCCAATTGTTGACCCAATTTACCCAGGAAAACATCATGAACCTTCCTGTAATTTTCCAAAATTTTATCTTTCCTTAATAAAGGATAGTACTCAGAAATTAAAATATCTTCATTCCAAGGAACGTGTCAGATGACGGACCAATCCTGTGTGCACGCTAGGCAATATATCAAATAAGAGGACATAAAGAATTCCTTCTTAATGGCCTGAGCCTGCTTAAGTTGGTCTCTCAGGGAACTAGCAATGATTTTCGCCCAATCAATATGTTGACCCCCTTCCAAGATTATTTCTATAAAATGAAACATCCACTCCTCATAAAGAAGAACTTGTTCTGAACCTTTAATCCGGTGAAGCAAAACTATCACATCATGAATAAGGGGTTTCATGTGATCCTTAGTGAGCACTTTAGGAAAACGAGAGCCACCTTTGTAATTGGTTTGAGTCCACTTCCCATCCACATGACTCGAGTTTTTATCTTCATTCTCTTTGTACTGAGCTAGGGATTGGGTGGGCGTAAAGCTAACAAAAGACTCTTCTGGGATTTTGGAAATAGCCATAATAGTCTCCCTATTGACTGACACAAGGGTTTGGCCTTCTGCGTTCAAAACGCACTTGGATTTAATATCATATCTGTTAATACATTATTGAACTAATTCTGGGCATACAACTGATGGCGGGAACGTCGCGACTTCTAATAATCCACTCGATAGGAATTTTAGACTATGGTCTTTCGCTGCATGGTTTGTGTAATCAACTGTAATTTTTTCTACTGGTATCCCTAACAAGTTTGTTTATGAGATAATAGGAGCTCTGCGCTGCACATTTCTAACGTTCCCAAAGAAATGCAAACTAGACCTCATCCCTTCTTCAGGAATAAAAACACAGACGGACTCCCCCTCTTGAATCAATATATAACAGCAACAGGAAAAGAAAAAGGCTTTGGGAGCTACCTGTTTTGCGTAGAATCAGAACAAATTCTTCTCCACAGCCGAGACTCTGCAGAAAAATAATAGAAAGAAAAACTTACAGAGCTGTTTATATTTTCAAAATAATGCACAGAAAGATCAACTTTAATGAGCATATGTTGGGGACATTAATTTTGATGATGTTAGCCATAATGAATCAGTAATAAGACATCCTTGGAATCTTCCACCTTTAATATCATTATTAATCATACCCAAAATGATATCTTCTGCTCGTGCTAAAAAGCTCATTAAATGCCACCCCAAACCTTATTGGAAGTTCACCCCGCGACTCTTGTCAAATCAAAACTGCCCCTCTTAAAACTTAACCATTATTACGCCACCAGGTCACATCATGGGTCCCATCAATTGTCTTTTCACTAATGAATCTGCCCGCAATCTATCTTTGAACCTCTTCGAACTACTTTGAACCGGAGTTCAAAGAGGTTCGAAGTGGTTCACCACCAAAAGGTGATATAGGTCGGGGCCCACCTGTAGAAAATAGTCTTTATAACATAAAACATTCATTGAATTGCTTTGAACTAATTTGAACCAGAGTTCAAAGAGGTTCAAAGTGGTTCTAGTAAAGATTGAGCATTGGAAAGGATCCGTCTGAGAATGGCTGAACTTGAACTTGACAAATTTGAAGGGGATATGCGCTTGAAGGGTTACCGCAAGGGGAGAATTTCAAGGGAATGCATTAAAGAGCTTCAAATTAAAGAATTAACAAGGGTCTTTGACACTTCAACAATGGTAACTCTAACTGACCCTAACATCAGCTCTAGTTGGGGACTGCATATTGCTCAATGTGCAGAGAACTCTAGATAACTGGTTTCGCAGAGAAAGCTAACAAAGGGAAAGAAAAATAGACAACTATGACACACCAAAAAGGAAAGCAGGGGAAAAAATACCTAATATGTACATGGATATTGACTGAGGTACATCATTAGAGCTTGCATAACTTAAGGTCCTACCCATTGTAGGTAAAAGGCAGATTCACACCATCTAGGTAAGACAACCGAAAAGCATTCGAACCAAGGGCTTCAGAAATAATAAATGGGCCCTTCCATAAGGACTCAAATTTCCCGTGAGAACCTTTAGGAGCTTGTCTCTTATCCCATAGAATAACTTCATCTCCCTCCATAAAGTTGAGGTCGTGCTCACATATCAAAAATCTGCTTCACTTTCAACTGATGTTTTGTAATATGATCCACCAGATCCTCCCTTTCCTCTTCCAGCTTAGCCAAATGCATGACACATTTCTCCCGGGGATCTTTAAAATACTCATCTTCAATTATATCTTGGAGCTTAGCCGAGGAGAGTTGCAAAGGCAGTGATACATCTGCCCCTATTCCATATACTAGTTCAAACAAAGCCATCCCAATTGCTCGTTTCAAAGTAGTTCGATCTGCCCATAAAGCTTCGTAGAGTTTCTTATGCCATTCACGGGGGCTATCGTCCATCAATTTTTTAATTATCACCACCAGGTTCTTATTGCTGGATTATGCTTGACCATTCCCTTGCGGAAAATAGTCAGAAGAGTGAGCTAAATATATGCCATGCTCGTAGCAGAAGGTTGAAATCTCCTTGGGGGAAAAATATGTAGCATTGTCTACTACTATTTCAACCGGTACCCCAAACCTGACAAAAATATAATTTAGGAGGAACTCGCACACCACCTGAGAGTTTGCTTTCTTAGTGGCGACTGCTTCCACCCACTTTGTAAAATAATCAGTGGCCATGGGAATGTAGACATGCCCAGCACTAGATGGTGGGTTCAAAGGCCCCACGAAGTCTATGCCCCATTGCTTGAACAATTCATCAACAATTACAGGTTTAAGAGGCAAGGCGGCGAGATGAGGTCTTCCAGTGAAAAGTTGACATTTTTCACAATTGCGAACATATTGGTACGCATCTTTGAACATGTCAGGCTAGTAAAAGCAGTTTCAAAGGATTTTAAATGTTGTTACTATTGAAGAGTAGTGACCCCCATAGGCCTCATCATGAAACACCTTCAACAATTCTTTTTGTTGTTCAACGTCCACGCATCTGAGAAAAGTTTCGTCTATGCTTCTCTTGTATAGAATTCCTTGAGATATCACATATCGATTAGCCTTCAATTTCAGGTTGTGCCTTTCTTTTGGGTTTAGGTGATCAGGACATTCACCATAAGTAAGGAAATAGGCCATGTTAGAGAACCAGGGGTCGATTAAACTGACTAGCAATGCCATAGGTACTTCATCAATTTTTTCAGACGATTCACCATTCTCTGTTATCAATTTACATAAAGCCTTTCCCCTTACCAAATTGGTTGGTTTGATTGCCAGGTCATACTCTTGAATCTTTGCTATCCAAACTGCTCTGTTGTTCATACTGATCTCCCTTTGAGTCAAAATACTTTTCACCGTTGTATCTGGTACAAACACTGTACAATGAGAATGAAGTATATAGCATCTAAATTGTTTCACTGCTTTTACCACGACAAAGGCATGTTTTTCCATTTAGGAATACTTAAGCTCATGTCTTTTCAGTGGTGTGCTCATATAGGCTACGAGTGCTTCTTGTCCTTTCTCATCTTTTTGTGTTAGTATACCCGACATAGTATGTTCGGAAGCATAGCAATAAATGATAAAGTCCTTTTTGAAATTGGGACTCTTTAATACAAGAGCCTGTGATACTACATTTTTAATATCTCTGAAAGCTTGACGCCCATTCTCGCTCCACTTGAAAGGAACTTTCTCACTCATCATATCAATCATATTCTTAGTAACTTATGAAAATTCAGGAACAAATGCTCGCAAAAAGTTCACCTGACCAAAGAAAGACTTCAATCCACTCCTGTTTGATGGCAGGTTAAGCTGTTGAATCACCTTTACCCACTCAGGGTCAATCCGGATCCCATCTTTTGAAATGATATGACCAAGTAATTTGCCTTCCTCCATGAAGAATTTTGATTTCTTGGGGTTTAAAGAAATGTCGTGATTTCTACATCTCAGGAGCACTGTCTCAAGATCCTTTAAGTGTTGACTTCTCTCCTCCAAAAATATAGTAAGGTCATCCAAGTATACCACTATAATTTTGTTTTGAAGATCTTCAAAGGATGAATTCATTGCTCTCTGGAAGGTTGCGCCCGTGTTGATTAGCCCAAAGGGCATGCGACTATATGCATAAGTTCCCCACGGGGTGATAAAAGTCATTTTGTGTTGATCACTTTTTGCCACACTGATTTGATTGTATCCAGAATAGTCGTCTAGCATATACATAACTTCAGATCTTGAAACAGCTTGAAGCACATGTTCCATCACAGGTAAGGCATAGTTATCTTTCAAACTTTCTTGGTTCAGGTTACGAAAGTCTACACAAATCTTGATTTTTCCATTCTTCTTTCTTACAGGAACTATATCGGCGATCCACATTGAATGGTGGATAGGATAGATGATTCTTTCCCGTAACATTTTTTTACCTCCTTTAAAATAGCTTCGAACACTTTTGGATTATAGTTCCTTAATTTTTGACGAAATGGGGTTACGCCGGGCTTTAAAGGGATTTGGTGTTCAAATTGGCCCCCTCTGAAATTCTTCAAGTCTTCATATCCCCAAGCGAAGACATCTTTATACTCCCTAAGTAACCTTTTCAAGTTTTCTTTTTTAGATAAAGTACAAGTCAGACCAATAGAAATCCATTTTGGATTATCTTGTTCTCCTATATCAATCTTGTCGTACTCTTTAGAATTATGCACATGAGATACCTTTTCTTTGATGGTACTATCATCTTTCCTTCTGAACAAATGTCTAAGAGACACAAGGCCTTTGGGAATCTTATTTCCTTTCAACTAGATCACTCCATCACTATCTGCAGCATCTTGATAGACTTCTTTGCACTCGTTATAGGATCCTTCAAAATATACATCAGAAAAATCTGCGGCACATTCTAGGAAATTTCTGAGCTGGGAATCACTATCAAAGACTTGCCAATGCTCTATGTTGTTAGGTATTCTAGGCTTGCAGATCATTTCAATTTGATATTTCTGGGTTTTAAAATCAGGGTGAGGCAATAAAAGTGAAGCTGATACCGCCAAGGCATCTGCTCTGGTATTTTGATTCCTTGGTATAAATTCTATGGAGAAGGCATCAAAGAACTCAAACTCATCCCATACCAAATTTCTGTAGTGTCTCAACTTCTCATTCTTGATGGAGAACTGTCCTCTCACCTGTTTCATGATCAGTTCGGCATCACCTTTCCCAACCAATTTCTTGACTCCCCTCAGTTTCACTTCTTCCAACCCCAGTAGCAAGGCTTCGTACTCTGTAGTATTATTAGTATTTTTTAAATCTAATTTGAAAGCAAGAGGAATACATTCTCTATTAGGAGGTAAAAGAACTAACCCCGCACCTGAGCCTGAATTGGAGCAGCTATCGTGAAAATCCATCTTCCAGATATCCTCTTCTTTCTGTGAAGAAGTTCAACTATCCTTTTCACGATCAGTAAGAATAACATAGTTGTCGAAATGACATTCTTCGTACAAAATTTGAGCTTTTGGATTATTTGAAGGCATCACAGTATACTTATTTTTTGGTTTAGGTTCAAGTTTCACTTTATTTTTGCCAATTGGTATCAGGGCTTCTAACCAGTCCATCTTAATGTCCCCTCCTAAATCTTTGCAAAAAGTTCTACGGAGCAGCATGCCATAGCTCGCCGGGATATCTGCTACCAAAATAGTCAACTTCAGACGCTTGTCAGGGTATGCAGAAAGAACGGCTTGGGCATCTTTGACCTGACCCCTTAGTGGAACTTCCTTTCCATCCATAGAGTAACAATGACCATAAATTTTAGTCAAGGTGAGACCTAGGGATTTTGCGACTGGGGCGAGCATAATGTTATCCAATGCGCCAGAATCGACAATGCAATTACTGAGCTTCTGGCCATTTAGAAGCAAGGAGATTTTAAATGGATTGGGTTTCTTTTCTTCTAGCTCACTTTCAACTGTGTTAAGAGAGGAACAATCTTCTGGTGTCTGAGGGGTGTCTTGAGGTTTAAAGACGAGTGGTTCTTCAACTGTAGTGGTCTCACTTATGAGAGGCTTGTCTAATTGGGGGCTTGAACCTGACTCTCCTTTAACATATTTTACCAACCTGTCCAACTCTTTTGGGTTCATTTTGAGATATTCTGCGGGGGAGATAGAGATTGTGGTACTTTTACAGAATTTGACAAAGTCAAAAGGAAAAGAAGGAGTTGGATTACCTTTTGACAAGATCTTCACCTCAGGACTTCTTGAATATGCAAAAGTATCTCCATCTTCGATTTCTTTACATTTAGCATCAACATTAGCAATTGAACCAGGGATGAAATTTTGCGTTCTTTGATTTCTTGTTAGAATCGCACAAGCAGGATCTTGTAAGGTTGCCAAAACACTTCCACTTCTATCAGGACCCTGCTCATACTCCAGATAAAAAGATCTGGATGGACCAAAATTGGGTGAGTCTTTCTCTTCTCGCAACTCTTCTATACCAATGGCATCTTTTGTAGCATTAAGTTGAAGACACCTTAACCAATCAGGACAAGATTCTCTGTCATGATTTGTAGTCAGATAAAAAGAACACATTGCTTCTTTTGGTGTAGGTTCAATCTGTAATCTGGGTTGTGAAGCTGTCAAAAGAGGAGTTTTTTCCCGAAGGTTGATTATATTGTCTTCGGCTAACATCTTGATAAGGAGATGAGTATGGAGAACTTGCCTTATTCTGCCGCCTCTTGAGCATAGCCATATCATTCTTTAGCCTCTACATCATAGGATTTGTCGTTGTAGAGGAGAAGGAACCCCCTAAAGCCTGAACCTCCCGCTTCCATTTTCCTGCTGTTATGAAAGTATCTTCTAGTTGAATAGCCTGTGTCTAGGCAGCAACCAAGTTAGCCACTCCATCTTTCAACAGATGAAAACTGATGTCAGGTGGGACAACGTTTAAGAAGAAGATTTCTTATTTTCATCACTTGGTGCAGAATTTGCTGGTATTCTTTTTAAGGTTCTATTAAATTTATCCAAAAACTCCTGTATGGGCTCATGCATCTCTTTCTTCATTTGACTAAGTTGGAGCAATAGTGACATCTTGTTATCGGGAGATTTGAATCTTGCTTCAAAGGCAAGTTTCATGTCGTTCCAATTGGTAATTGAACCATTGGGTAAATGACTGAACCAGTCGGCAACAATATCGACCAAGGTTCTGACAAAGAGTCTAACCGTTATTTCTTGAGTAGGAACGCTTAACACGCCACAAGCGGTATGAAAGGCACTGAGGTGATCATCAATGGTGTTAGGGATTTTTCTTGTATGAATCACAGTGCTTGAAATACCTACTTGAACACCATGCCTTCTAATACTGATTCAGAGACAAGAAAAGCCTAATTGCTAAGGATTGGATAATATCCTTCTTCGTTTTTGAGCTCCACATATACTCAGGCAGGTTTTACCTTTTATGATTGTTGTTTACACAGTATGTGTTGATGTGGACACTGATTTGCTATGTATCTTTTGTTAAATCAACTTATGAATCACCTTGCAAATAACCAAGCATAACCAGATGCAAGATATAACCATACAAACCATAGTTATAAGAATAACAAGAACCAATGATAAAAGGATTCTCATCCTTCTTCCTTTTGATGTAGGAGGGATAACCTAATGATTCGCTCTTCAAGGAATCACTAAAGTGGATAGTGTCCTGCTGACAGAGGTCCTTATGAGTTCAGTTTATCTGTTCTTAGTAACAAAGTATTTTGATTGAATTGGTTTTGATATTTTGGAATAAATTTGACAAAGATAGATTATCAGACTATTTTCTGGACCAGTGCCTATCCTTTGGGTTATAGAGTCAAATAAGCTAAGATCTCACAGAAACAAAATACGGTAAACTGCCTTATAGCTCACATGCAATTAAGATAAATTGCCTTACAATTACCTTGTCACCTCAAAACTATTGCATCAAATCCTTAAACAAAGCAGTATGCTCCTTGAAATTACTCACAAAACTTAGTCCTTTCCTTAAAAGAAACTTGCAAGTAATCAAATAGTTACCTAATAACCAGAATGTTTCAGAATACCTTGTAAACTTAACATAGAAGAGCACATACAAAGAATAAAGAGACAGCAATGGAGGAGAGTAAAATTGCACCGTATATTATTTATATGATCCAGCTTTGCGTACATGAAAGATTATACAACTTCAAAAATAGACAGAAACCCAGAACTTCTGAACTCTGTAATATATTATCTCCTTTCCAAAATGTTCCAACATCAAAGACCCTTTACAATTACCACTCTTTTGCTATATATAGGTTTTTGACCATCTTGGAATCCCTTAAGGATGCAACAAGCTTCGGATGGTCAAAGAAAACCTAACCCTAAAGTTACAAGAGAGACAAAAGAAAGAGAGAGAAGAAGCGGTGAAAGGACTGAGTCAAAAAGGTATAAACAGATATTTCTTGTTCTTCTCCCGATCTGGCGACTGCAATCAGATTTGTAGATGGTAGCTGGTAGTATTTATTCTGAGTCCGGATAGTTGTGCTCGCCTACTCACCTACATTCTCCTTTTGTAATAATTGTCCCTCTTGTCTTTGAACAGTGCAGTGCCAAGTGTTCACCTTACTCATCGTCCAAAATTTCTTCTTCCACTACAGGCTTCTTTTTCTTCGGTGTAGTCATGACTTCCCAAGTCTTTACTTCATCATCTGATGGCCACTTGAAGTCCTGAGTACTCTGTACCTACACCTTTTGCCTGTCCCATCTTGCATCAGTGATGTTCTTGACATCAAGTAGGAACTTGTTGATATCAGTCTTTGCTTTGAAGGCCTCATTCAATATCTTATTGAATCCCTCTATATCAACATCTGTTCCTAAAAGAAAAGCCTATTCACTAGGCATCTTAGTGTCAAACTCACTCTTCCAGGCATCTACAGCCTTTACTTGGTAATCATCTCCCCTTAAAGAAGGAATAAACCTATTGAAATCATTTGAAAAGAGGCCCAATTTTACCTCTATCTGGTTCAATTTTTCTTTGAAGAATGAGAGAGCAATATTAACTCTTTTGATCTCATCTCCCACTTTATTTACTATTTCAGGGAAATCTTCTCTTATGGCTTGTAAAGATGACAACTTCTCAAACAAATTTTCCCTAGCAGACCACTTAGTGAAGTAAGGGTTTAAAATGGCAAGGTACCCCATTACCTCAGTATGCAATGCTGGCAATTTGTTGTATGTATTGACTACAACATCAGCTTTGTCTTTTAGAGTCTCAATTCTATGTTGTAGTATGCCTTTCAATGTCTTCAAAGCTATTGCATTTCTTTTTTCTTCATCCACCTTTTGTTCCACAGCCTCTTCTGACTTAGGCTTATCATCAATCTGCATTGGTGGTTGTTGTGCAGGCACATATACTACCTCAGGCTTTGCCTCCAATTCATCCGTCAATGTCTTGATCAACTGATTTCTCTGATATAGTTGTATGTGGCACATGTCTCTGTCCTTAGACAGTGCACTTGTTTCTTCCAACAGAGTAGTATACCTTTCAGACAATTGTTTTGTCTTGTCCTCATTCAATTGAGCCTAGTGTGTCATGATTTGGGAGATTTCTAAGTCCCCTGTATTTTGTACAAACCACACCATCTGATTCCCGACCATATTTTCTTGAATATTCAATAATTGGGGCTTCTGGTCTTTTGGGCTTAAGCTCCACATTGCAAAGGCCTGAGACTTTGGGCTATACCCAAATCCTTTTATCATTTCTCCTACCTGGACCTCACTTGCCATTTTAAGATCTGGTTGCTTTCTGATTTGATCTATAATGAATGCAGATGCTAAATCCCATCCTTCAGCCAATAATATCCCACTTCCCAGCACCATCTTCCTGGCATCCTCAGGCGAGATATCCTCATTCTCAGGATCATAATTCTGTAAGGCCACTAGTGCTTCATTCGTAATTGTTTCTTTCCCATCAACTGTTAATTGGGACCTGAGCTGCTCTGTTTTGTGCCACCTTAGGAAGTCTTTAAACTCCTCTGTTTTTACAAAGCTGTCATCATCTAGGAATTTTTGTTGATGAAGCAATCTTTCATCAACACAGGCCCTGAGTGGTATCTCAACTTCATCTTCTAGGTCAGGCCGTTGCTTCTTGCCTTCCCTGATTGCTTTTCTTAGGTTATGGTCATATAACC
>MU224579.1:3694836-3705375 GCA_018584345.1 Thuja plicata
TAAGAAAACATCAGGAACAAGCAACCTAGCAAGACCACATGTCCAAGGGTTTGATACTGGGATGGGCTTATCAGAATTTTTATAGAAGTAGGTGAAAAGGGAGTAACCTGTTGTGCCCGGGGTCACAACATCTCGAATGTTCTCGTACTCATCCAGGAGAACATTAGCATCGGCCTTCTTATTCTGCGTTGAACTAGGAAGGAGACAGAGAAACTCATCAGAGAAACTTGCTTTTCCTTTCTGTTCTTCTTCACTCCCTCCACTTGTTGAAGCAACACTCACAGCTCCGCTCATCCTTGCAACACCCTGAATCTCTCTTTCGCTTTTCCGATATTGAAAAAAATCTATCTCAAATATCAGCTGAGTGTTCTGTGCATAATTTCCTGCAATTTAGAATTCTCTGATGAACTTTGGAAACACAACAAGCTGAGCAAAATATCTCTTTTTCTGAAAACTTAGCAACTTGGGCTCTTAAAGACTGAAATCACGGTGAACGCAAATGAATGCTCCATAAACTCCTTATAGCCATCATTCAGAGTACACAACCCATAATTTGGAGACATCAGTTCTGTCATTAATTTTGACATGCTGTGAATTTTGAACAGAAAACCTAGCCGTAGTTGCACGAAGTTGACAGGAAATCAAATTTTCAAAAATGAATCCTCGGAGCAATCATATAACGTTTAAGAGAGCTGACATGTCACATTCTGATTTGTTATCTGTCTTACATCTCAGCTACTCTTTTGCACAGTAATCAAAATGCAAGCCTGTGATTGGTTGCCGAGAGATTTAATCTGTCACATCAAAAAACTACCGCCATTTCTTAGATATTGGGATCAGGCGACTGCACGACTGCATTAAGTCTCTTTGTCGCGGGCTTCTGTTATTAACCATGGTTCCATCTCAAGACTTGGCGACAATGTGCTTTCCTACCTTTAGCTGACCCAAGTGATTATCTGGCTATCACGTGACATAACTGAAATCATAGTCGCGCACAGTTAACAGTAACTCACCATTCTTTCTAAGACCTCGCGACTAACCATTACCATTAACCTTTACGGTTATCTCCCTGTCGCTGAGTGTTTAATTTCTATTACAAGACTTCGCGACAATGCCTAGTCGCCCAATCGGGAGATATAAGCCCTGAGCATTCAACTTTACCTTAACATGTTATAAGCGACCCCTTTTCACTTCTGACGACTGCACGACATACCTTAATCGGCAAGTCGGGAGGAATTTTCCCTTGGGGCACTTTTCTTTTCAGACTTCGCGACCACCGTTGGATCTTCTGATTCTTTCATCTGACGGAAGTCGCTCAATCGCTCAATGTTTCTTACATACCCTTAAATCATTTCCAGACACTGCGACTGAAGGGAAAACACTTAAGTCTCGCTGTCGCTGAATCCATTTTCTCCTTCTCGGGACCATGCAATAATCCTTTAAATGTCCACCCGCCTTACGACACATGTCACTCGATCATTGGTTCACTTACTGCATACTGGAGGACTGAGTCATCATCTTGCTCTGGCGACATCCCGACTAAACATTACTGCAAACTTCAAACGATCAGTCTCGAAGTCTTGGTTATAATCTCTTAACCGCCGTTTCATTTCGAGACCACACGACTGAAGGCCTGATTTAATTGTTAGCTTTGGCTTGATTTGGCGATAACGTAACATGAAGTAATCGCGAAGTCTGAAGACATTTTCATGACTGTTAAAAATCTCCCACGATCACCCGACTAAGCAGTGGGTCCCTTCTTTATAAAACCTTATGACATAGTTATTCTGCGACTACCCGACATAAAGAAATCGCTGAGTCTCGTAACACTGAAGGGATATTCTGATTTTGAATGAGACCTTGCGACACAAGGAAAATGCCAAGTCGGGAAGAGCTAAGGAATATTCGGCTGGAGTAACACGACGAGGCGACTTGAATTAAAACACATGCCCTAAGTGAATGAAAAAGTAAATTTGAAACATAAGCGCCATGGTTTAGGGTTTATTTTCATCGTTTAACACTTGGATAGCCTAGGGTTTTCAGGGTTTTTACAATTTGAGCACGGTTTAGACTTGAAAACCTCAAATATAGCAGAGGTAAGGGCATAATGAACGATAGATAGTTGAATTGAAAACACCATAGCACAGGGAGCAGGACAGGGAACCAAGAGAACTAGCAAAATAGGAAATACAACCAACAAGTGGTTACTCTTCCGTCTCTGCTGAATTTGGGCAAAACCTGATTAGCACATTTAGGTAAATCCCCAGGAGGGTTAGCTCCTAAATTCAGTGGGCCAATATTTTGACCCCAGGGTTGATTGGCAGCCATGTTAGGAAACTAAAAATTCAAAGGCTGGATATTAAGAACAGTAGGTACCACAGTACCGGGTGTTACAATAGCTTGAAAAAGAGGCGAAACAACTGGGGTAGACGGAGGCGAGGATGGTCTGCTAAAAGTTTGGGTTTTGTTCTTCTTGAAAGTGAAATCAAATTTGAAACTAAGGTTCTTCAGGGCTTCAAAATCTTCGTCAACCAATCCCCTTCTCCTATCACCTCTGGTGTATCTCTTTTCTGCTAGTTTAAGTATTCAGAGCAGGCCTCAATTTCTCACTGGAACTTGTGCAAGCCTATCTACTATGACTGCTTCACGAGCAACTGGTATACCCCTCAGTCGCTCAGCTATTTCTTCTTCCTTCTCAAGCACTTCTTGGACTTGATGAAACTATTGGTTACTACGTCTGAATCTCCATGTTGCTTCAGCAAGGCTTGAGATAATGTCATCTTGCGTGTCTCCAAATCCTAGGTCAGGTTGAAGCACAGGAAACAAGTCATTGTGTGGCAACACCATCTTGTAACATTGTAATGAATGGAGAATATGATATCTTATACTGGACTCTCCCCAGTAGAGTCGCCAAAAATCTGTTGGTGAACATATTTGTCTTCTTTCTTCTTGGATGAAAATGTATAAAGACTATGTTTTTGAAGACAAAGGATTCATCAACAGTTGGGTAAGCATAAGAATTTGCTTCCCTCTGAATTTTTAAGGTTCAACTTCCTTATGAGATATTCAACGAATTACAGACATAAAAAAAAGTAAATTCATACACCTTTAACCAGAAAGTGTAGAAGGACCACTCAAATACTCTTGGGTATTGAGGTAATCTACAGAGTCTACTAATAAATGGAATAACCGTGAAGTAAATAGAGATCTACTAACTACTTCTAAAATAGACAATTTATGAAATAACTCAAGAAAGACAAGCTATAAAGAAACTGGAAGTGACTGAATAAAAACAACACATGCGCAGATTTAAATGTACAAATTCTCAAAGAAATCAAATACATTTCAGATTTTGATTCAAAGATCTAAACCATATGATGCATCTGTGTATTCATATATTAATCGGATCAAAGTCTGATCGAAAATCATTCGCCAACTGTTTCAGAAAATCTAGAAAAGCTTAAACTAAACGTCTACTCAAAACAAAAACTATCTATTTCTACCTTGATTTTCTAACGCTTTTTGAGTTTAAAGTTCCCTTATTAATAGTTTTGCATCCGAGAGAGCCTCCAGAAAAACCTGGCCTCTCGGACACCAAAAGGATAACCGTTTAAAACCAGCTACATAACTGATAAAAATAGAGTTTCAAAACACGTGCCACTTAAAACATAAAGCAAGGGAAAATGTTGTCCCAAAGATTGCTAACTCCCATCGGGGTCTTCTGACTTGGCGGTTTGCACGAGCTTCAAGGATCAGAACACATTCGTTAACTCTTGGGCTAGTTGGGAATGCAAGTTCTTCAGGCCTGTTAGCTTCGCCCGAGTCGCATTCTTTTCCCACCTTAATTCCTAGATTCTCTCCGCCTGCTTCGGCAACTGACCTCTGTTCAACAACAACATAGATTCCATGTTTGCAATTTTGGTGAAATCCTGAACTGTCGACGCTTCATTTTCTTTGAGAGTAGTCATGGCATCTGTGAAGATTTTGACCATGGCATCTGCATCTCTGTTACCTCCGTCAATCTGCAAAATACTTGAGGGATTCACTATCTTGATATCTTTAAGGGCATCTACATGCATATCCAACACCTCCTTTTCAGTCGCTTTGACTTGAGAGATTGCAACTTTAAACATTGTATTTTTCCATCTGAAGTTCTGCTTCAGGATAAACAACATACATGGGTCTACCAGTTTCATTGGATTCTCAGCTAAGAATTGAGTCACACCGTAGTTTTCTATTTCTTGAACCTATATGACGATCGCTGCGCATTTCGCTTCTTCCATTTCCCAACCTGGAACTAGGGTTTGAACCTCACCAAGTAATGTTTCTCCATCTAGGCAAGTAGATATAAACTCGTGGATGAAAGCACTCCCTTCATTTATGACATTGTTTATCCAAGACTTCACGATCTCTATCAGAACCTTTCACTGTTGTATTTGTTTCACCAGCTTTTGGCTTTCAACTGAATTCATATTGAAATCCTATGAAGACTGAGCTAGAGGCAGAACCCCATCATCAACGAGTGAGGAAAGAAACTCAGCCATGGTAGAAACTAGCTGTTTTAATTTATGTTTCTCCCTCCCATCCTTTTGCGACTGCCCGGGCATATGATCGGCTGAGAATTTAAATAGGTGGTCCCTAGAATCCCTGTTTAGAACACCAAGTTCCATCTTTGTGATCTCGAAGTCTTCGACCTCTGGTTCTTGAATTCCTTCTTTAGGATTGAAAGTGGCTATCTCTGCAGTCACCTTTCCAGTTGATGGATCGGTAGATAGCCTAGCATCACTCATCACTATTTTTGCTTTGGGAGTCTGGGTAGCATATTTAGTAACAATCTCCTTCACAGGAAGTGAAATGGGTTTGTAGGTCTTCCTCCTATTCACCGATTCAGTAAGCCAAGGAGGGACTGAACCAGTGACTATCCGATTGTCGGGGTTTTTTACAGGAGCATTCTCAACCTGAGGTACCTCTGTATTCATAATAGAAGTTTCTTGTTCTTTTACTTGTTGATCCGGAGAAAATGAAATATCATCATCATTAATCTCAACATCCAGGTAGTCGAGTCCTAAAGCTGCCATCTGAGAATGCTTCTCTGATCTTGTTCTCGGTCTCGGTCTTGGTGCAGTCAGGTGTTTATTGGAAATCACCTTTTTTTGGGAGATGTAATTTTACCTGCATTTGGAGCCACAAGAGATACATTAGACGGGGCATGCTTCATTTTCACTAAGGTTGGTTTTGCACTATGCTTTTCAAGAGGGGGGTTCTCAGCTCTCTCCTTCTTCCTTTCCGTTAACCAACTTTCTGTGACCCCGAAAATGGTTCGGGCCCTCAACTTTATATCATCTTCTTCTTTCCTTTTCCAATCTATGTCTGGGGGAACTTTCGCATCCACATTGTTAGCTTCTGAACCTGTGGTATCAGAACTATCTTCTTCCACATCTTTAATATCAAAATTCAACTGCAACATTTTGATCTGTGAAATTACAAGCCTGGAATGATCTCATCTCCAGATTGCCTCCTCATCACCGAGATCTTCCCATAGGTCTTCCAGGTGCGAGCTGGGTGAAGGATAATTACTTAGGCTTAGAACCTGCCTAGCGAAGCCCTTATTGTCAAAACCCCTTCTTAACTTATAAAATTGCAAGTGAAAGTTCAACAAATTGCTTCCTATCACCGAAGCGTCCATCATATTATTACAGGTTAAATTACCAACTTTAACTGGGAACATGGAAGGCCATTTTTCTTCTGGCAGAGCATTTTTGATAACCACAAACAATTGCCTGCAAACTTCTGCCAAAATAAAACAGTAGAAAGCAAACCTTGGGAGCCTGAGAGGTTCATCATCAAAGCCTCCGATCCGAATGTAGGTGAAACATGGGAATTGGATATACAGGCTGCCATAAGTTTGAATTAGTTTTCGTGTCTCCAATGAAACTCTTTGGTTCGGAACCCGTGCCAATTGTTGACACAATTTACCCAGGAAAAGATCATGAACCTTCCTGTAATTTTCCAAAATTTTATCTTTCCTTAATAAAGGACAGTACTCATAAATTAAAATATCTTCATTCCAAGGAACGTGTCGGATGGCAGATAAATCCTGTGTGCACGCTAGGCAATATATCAAATAAGAGGACATAAAGAATTCCTTCTTAATGGCATGGGCCTGCTTAAGTTGGTCTCTTAGGGAACTAGCAATGATTTCTGCCCAATCAATATGTTGAACCCCTTCGAAGATTATTTCTATAAAATGAAACATCCACTCCTCATAGAGAAGAACTTGTTCTGAACCTTTAATTCAGTGAAGCAACACTATCACATCGTGAATAAGGGGTTTCATGTGATCCTTAGTGGGAACTTTAGGCAAACAAGAGTCGCCTTTGTAATTGGTTTGAGTCCACTTCCTAGCCACATGACTCCGATTTTTATCTTCATTCTCTCTGTGCTGAGCTAGGGATTGGGTGGGCGTAAAGCTGACAAAAGACTCTTCTGGGATTTTGAAAACAACCACAATAGTCTCCCTATTGATTGGCACAAGGGTTTGGCCTTCTGCATTCAAAACACACTTGGATTTAATATCATATCTATTAATACATTACTGAACTAATTCTGGGCATACAACTGATGGCGGGAACGCCGCGGCTTCTAATAATCTACTCGACAGGAATTCTAGACTATGGTCTTTCGCTGCACGGTTTGTGTAATCAACTGTCATTTTTTCTACTGGTATCCCTAACAGGTCTATTTTTGAGATAATAGGAGCTCTGCGTTGCATATTTCTAACGTTCCCGAAGAAATGCAAACTGGACCTCATCCCTTCTTCAGGAATAAAAACATAGACTAACCCCCCCTCTTGATTCAATATATAAACAACAACAAGAAAAGAGAAAAGGTTTTGGGAGCTATCTGTTTTGCGCAGACTCGGAACAAATTCTTCTCCACAGCCGAGACTCCGCAGAAAAATAACAGGAAGAAAAACTTACAAAGCTGTTTATATTTTCAAAATAATGCCTGGAAAGATCGACTTAAATGAGCATATGTTAGGGACATTAATTTTGATGATGCGAGCTGTAATGACTCAGTAATAAGACATCCTTGGAATCCACCACCTTTAATATCATTATTAATCATACCCCAAATGATATCTTCTGCTCGTGCTAAAAATCTCACTAAATGCCACCCCAAACCTTATTGGAAGTTTGCCCCGCGGCTCCCGTCAAATCAAAACTGCCCCTCTTTTAAAACTTAACCATTATTACGTGGCCAGGTCACGTCATGGGTCCCATCAATTGTCTTTTCACTGATGACTCTGCCCACAATCTGTCTTTGAACCTCTTCGAACTACTTTGAACCGGAGTTCAAAGAGGTTCGAAGTGGTTCTAGTAAAGATTGAGCCTTGGAAAGGACCCATCTGAGAATGGCTGAACTTGAACTTGACAAATTTGAAGGGGATATGCGCTTGAAGGGTTACCGCAAGGGGAGACTTTCAAGGGAACACGTGAAAGAGCTTCAAATTAAAAAATTAACAAGGGTCTTTGACACTTCAACAATGGCGACTCTAACTGACCTTAACATGTTGGTACTTGGTAGCCTCTCGGGTTGTGTTTTTCTGTTCTCTTTGCACAGGTGGTAACGAAGTTTTCACCTTATTATGCTTCTTGGAATCAGTCATGTCCTATAAGTAGGTCTGATCTTGGATGAATAGTTTGAGGTTTTTATGACATATCTCATAAAAGACCGATTTTTTTGCAAAAGGACATTGTCTTGATAATCTAGCAAAAGCTTGATCTTGTTCTGATTTTTCAATAGATTTGTCCCATGGCCAGAACCAATTTCAACATAATCAAATCAGAAAATAACAAGCATGTGTCTAAAAATAATCCGACAAGGGATAAAGTAACCTTGAAGGACACAAGCACGTGACAAATTTGAATGTTGGATATTCTGTTTGTGTTTTGGATTTGCAAATATTTTTCAAGCACTTCAAGCACAAAAATCTACCTAAGGAATTGGCATAGCATGAAAATACTTGCTCATAAGCTTAGGCACACACACAAGAGCTAATCAGAATACGACCGTCACCAAGCACGCAATGGCTCCAGTCATGATGCCGTATTATCTGGTTCCTAACACTCAGGGTGGCATGGATGTACGAGTGATCTTGGGGAAGTTACTATCTTCTTTGCACAAACATTATCACCTTTTGGGGGTGTTCCGGGTAGCTTCTAAGCCTAGAGTGTTTAGTATGGTTCTCCGTTCGATTGTATCCTCTATGTCCGTGCAAGCACGATTCAGGTGTATATCCCTATAGAGCATCTTGACAAAAGTGGTCACGTAAACGTGATTGAGACCGCGAGGCCGCACTTAAGTTAGACGAGAGCCGAGTATAAGCTCAAATGCCAACCGACTCCCGAGGCTTTAACCCCAAGGAGTAAATTTGATTAACGTGAGTTAGAGTGGTGTGGCTTACACCTCGTTTTCACGTGGGTCGTTCTCGAGAGATTTTTCCCTCAACCGACAGGCCCATCTAAAGGATTCAAAGTAAATTGGATTGGCGACAAAAAAGAGTCTGAATTTCTGATTTTCCCACAAGGGGAAAATAGTATACTCTCCTATCCAGTATCATTTTCTCCACAAGCACACAAGACATATTTTGTTCTTT
This sequence comes from Thuja plicata, assembly GCA_018584345.1. Lineage (NCBI taxonomy): Eukaryota > Viridiplantae > Streptophyta > Pinopsida > Cupressales > Cupressaceae > Thuja > Thuja plicata. The sequence continues at coordinate 3,703,496 of MU224579.1, forward strand.
CCAAAAGATTCAATTGTTCAACACTAAGTAAGTGTGTCTAGGTTTTTGATCTTCCCAAAAGGGAAGAGAGCATAATCCCCTAACACTCACTTAGGATTAGACAAGAAAATCTAACTAATTAGTCTAGGTGCCTAAAAAATATTAACGCAAACACGATCATTTGGTCAATGTAGATCTGAGACAACCTGCAATACAAATGTGAGTAGTCTTAAGATTGCGTCTTTGACAAGCGGTGCTGCAAAACAACTGATTAGTAATTTCAAGTTTGACCTTTGACAAGTGTTAAAATACAAGAACCATTTAACAATTGTTAGTACATGATAAATGCAACTTTGATAGAGCGCAGACGTCAGTTCAGGGCGCAGACGCTGATTCTAGTTTTTGCCTAAAAATGACAAAAAATAGAAAACAAGCTAAAAACACAGAAAACTAGAGAGAGGCTATACCAGTCGGAGACGTCGATTACAAAGCGCAGACACTGGTTACAAGCAGATGCCAGTTTGTAAATCGCAGACGCTGGTTCATGAACCACCGTTTACGAGGATGCCGATGCACCTGCAAGCACAAAAGACAACAAATAAAGTTACTTTTTCTTTTCCTAGGCTTTGGTTTGATCAAATTTAGCCATTTTGAGAGTATTAAAACAACTAAAAGCTAGTGTTCTTTGAACCATTATCAAGATTTTTTCTCCTTAATGAAAATTTGGCATCATTTTTGCTTGTAAAATGAGTTTCTGGTAAAAAACAGAATGATAAGATGCCTAAAATCAGTGGGAAAACCAAAAATCCTGATAGAACTGAAAAGTTGTGTTTGCAAAGTTTCAAACTAGATATTCCAGGCGGAGACGCCAGTGCAGAGCGGAGACGCTAGTTCAGCGCAGACACCGAACAACAGTTCAGGGAGGCGTCTGCGTAAAACGCAGACGTTGATTCGCTTGCTTGGTGAAATTTGAAGAAGGAAAGACAAGAAATTAAAAATTTTATGGACGTGGGTCCCACCGGGCGTGCCAGAATGTGTATGAGAAAAATCTTCAACCTGTAATCACTCACAAACATGAAATCGTTAGCGGGTTAGCATATGAAATTCAAGTGAAATGAAAGCAAGCAAGAAAACATAAAAAGTATCCTCATATCATCGGATAGAGCGGTAACAAGTTGCACCCAAGAGGCTTGTTTGATTTGCTCTCTTATGGGAATGTGAATGTGCTCTCTCAAACACAAATGCAATGGATCCCCAAGTGGATTGATTATGATCAATGCAAGATTAGATGAAAAGAGAAGGATTCAAGAACTGGTATGGAGTGACTAGTCTCAAACTTCTCCTAATGATTAAACCACTATGATTGGAATGTAAGACAATGCAAGAAACTATGATTGATTTTAGCCAAAAAGAAACCTAGCACGTGATTTCTAAGTGATTTAAGCATGGAAAGCATAAAAACTAGAAACTAAGAATGTAAACATGAAAATAACTATGAATTCTAAAGCAATTCTAGCATAATAACAATGCACAATTAGAGATGAAAATATGAGAGGAGAAGACCTCTATTTATAGAGTTTTTGGAGAGAGGAAGGTGCTTGGATGAAGTGGCACCTATATGTGGCATCCACATAAGAGCCACATAGGAGACACATAGACTTGAAAAGATGACCAATTTTGAGTCAAAGTTGGCATTTAATATTGAGTAGCTCATTATTTCAAAAGGGGAGACAAATTTGTAAGAATGAATTAAAGAGGAATGGGTGCCTATTTTGGAGAGAATTTCCCCATGTGGGTGAGCATTCCATTAGCCTTAAAAAGGTTAGGAATCACCCATTAAACATGGTTAAAGGATAGTTAGGTGGGGAAGTATACTTAGGAAATGAGGTGATGGGAGTAGG
>MU224579.1:3728956-3747977 GCA_018584345.1 Thuja plicata
CCTGCACAATGTATTATCTTCAACACAACGGTTACAACACACTTGCAATGCAAGTTCTTTCAGGAGACAATCGACACTCAAAGACAAATCCAGTAGCACCAGATCATACCAACAATACACTCATTTTTTATATCTGTCTGCAACCCTAAAAAATGCTTATATCATGCGCTTTCCTTTTTAGGGCAACTTCCAAAGATAGTCGTATTAGGGTTTTACCATTCTTTGAGAAAATAGGAACCCTAAAATTTTCTTTGGGGCGATGCCCCGAACCCCACGATTGTGGAAGAGTGTACAATACTCAACTTTATCAGTTGCCACATGTCATTGCATGTCTTCACCCGTCATTGAATCTTCTAGAAATAGCTCTTACGTGTCATAGGAATCCGTCATAACTGTTTCAGCCATGATCTCCTTACACATAATTCAAGATGCCAACACATCAAGTGGAGTGACACATCAACATGCCAACTAGACATGTACACTCACACTTAATTACATTATTTGCAAGAAATACATTTTACAAAACAAATAATAAGAATAGGAATTATCCAAGGTTTAGACACCTTATTCCTAACATTAGCTTTTGTTTTAAGTCCTCTAACAATGCTACTCTTAACAGGGTAAAGGTTCTAACAGGCCTAAGGTAAATCCCTTAACTGGGTAGCACCTAACAGTGTCGTTGTAAACTCCTAACATGGTTAAGCTCCTCACAGGGAGTACTTCAAAAGAGTACATTATTTTAGTGGGTACTAATCCCCACTGTGGTTTTTTCCCTATTTGAGTTTCTACGAGATAAATCCGTGTGTCAAATTTGTGGATGATCTTGAATGCTTAAGTTTTTCATTAACTGCTATTAAGGTTAATCTTATGAATGGTGATTAAAGTTTAAGTGGTTGTAAAGTTGGTTTATTTGGTAGATTACTGATTCACCCCCCTTCTCAGTAATATCATCTCAGGTCTAACAATTGGTATCAGAGGTTTGATCCTCTGTTGTGGTGAAGCTTAACAACTTGAGGTAAAGATCCAAGATGATGAGAAAGGAAGGTCCTAAATTCACAAGAGAAAACTACTCTATATGGTGCGGTTGGATGAAGCTCTATCTTAAGGGCTTGGGTGATCAGTATTGGGATAATGTGGAAAATAGGTATACTGGACCCCCTAGGAACCCTAACTCCAGATCAGTTGAAGGTTAATCATGAACATGTTCCTACTATGGAAGGTATTGCAAGTACTCTTTCAGATGCAGAGTATATTGCTATGAAAGACTTAGATACTGCTTATGAAATGTGGGAGAAGTTGAAAACAATCTATGGTGGAGATCCACATGTGCAGAAGGCAAAGGTTGACAACTTAAGAGGAAAGTATGATGAGATGAGAATGCAAGACAATGAGAACATTGAGATATACAATCAGAGAATCAAAGGAGTTGTTGATGCTATCTGAGGTGCTGGTGGTAATCTTCCTGAGGAGGATGTGGTAAGCAAATTGTTAAGAACTTTATTACCTTAGTATGATATTAGGGTTTCAGCTATTCAAGAGCTCTGATCTTTAGGATCTTTTAATATTACTCTTGATGCATTAATATGGAAATTAATTGCATTTGAGTCAAGTAATTATGATAATAACATGCCTAATGTTGAAGCTGCTTTCAAGTCATCATTGACTCTTGCACCATCTAGGAAAGGAAATGAGATGTCTAACAATTCTTTAGAATGTCACTCTAATGATTATGAATCTATCTTGTTTGAAGAAAGAGATGAGGAGGATCTGAAAGCCTTGATTGCTAGGAGGCTGCCTAAAGGGAAAGGTAAATACAAGGGTAAGTTGCCTTTGAAGTGCTTCAAACATGTAACAAAATTGGTCATATTGCCCCTAGATGCCCTAACAGTGACATGAAGGAGAAACCAAGAAGATTCAAGGATAAGAACAAGAAAATTTGTTTCTTAGCCGAGGAAGGTGTTCCCGATGAGGAATTTGATGGAAGCGACGAAGAAGGTTATATGTTATATGTAAAGTAGTACAAAAGGGACTTGTACAAAATGCAAAGCCACTACAAAGGAGCTAGGAACACTCAAAACCAAAGTCATGACCATAGAGAAAAAGCGAGGGAATGTTTCTCGGTTCAGCCTGAGGGTCATGCACTGTCCCACCACCTCCCTCAACATGATGCCAAATAAGATCTCGGGGAATGACGATGAGAATGAAGGGAACTACAAGGCACTTTTAAAGTTTCTAACTGAGGACTCGACGAATGTGCTCCATTAACCTGACTGCAAATTTAAGAATACTTGTCAGGGTTAGTTTGCCTTTTTTTTTTTGCTATTATTAGTATTGTTTATGGCCTTAGGTGGCCTTTGCTAAGACTCTTTATGGTTTAGATACTTTACTGGACTGTGGTTCCAAAGTTAAAACTTTCGTTATAGTATGTTGCTAAAGTAGTTTGGTTTTTGATGTTAGTATGTTGTTAATGTCCTAGTGTTACTTTGTTCTTGATGAATTTACACCTTTTAAACTTGTTTTAAAGGGATAACACTCTTGTTTTATTGCATATTACTATACAAACATATAATATATTAGATTATATTAATATATTAAATTAATATATAATACATAATTTAATACATGTCACTTTAAATTCAAATTCTTATAATAAATAAAAAATCAATAGTAATATGTATTAATTTTTAATATTTGTTAAAAAAATTTATATTAACTTTGGAATGTACATGTTTTTTTAATTTATATTATAAAATAATTTTAACTTCAATATGTTTTAAAATATCTTTTTAATAACTTTCTTTTAATTATGATTGAATTGAAGATTATTTTGAATGTTTTTGACATTTTCTATTTAATGTAAAATAATGACTTCTAATGTGTTGTGACCAAGCCTCTAATTAGGCGCACCTTACTTTTTGATCGCTTTAAGTGTCTTGGAAAAATATTAATTGTAAAAAAACGTAAAATTAGAAAATAATGATAAATTAGTGATATATGAAACCATTTGAAATTTACCAAGCTATTAAATTCCTTAAAGACAATTCAAGATAATCTTATTTATAATTATATTTGATTTTTAAAAGTTTCCAAATAAATATAATTATAATAAACATAATAAAATTATGTATAAATATTAAATGATAATTAGTCAAATTTTAATGATTTTTTTTTGGTTATTTTCATATGGGAATTGACAAATGTCTATTTCAAAATGTCTTTGTACACAAATGTCCCAATAGTAGTGCATAAATGAGCCATTTGCTTACCAAAAAGCTAAAAAATGATGGGACTCTTGGTACATGTGTTATCATGTTTTGGACTCTTTTAAAATTAGTAATAAATTTTTAAGGTTTATTAATTTGTTGAGTGTCTCATATATGATTTTATTAAAATATTGTATTTATCTTTAAAGTTGAATGCTATGTATTAATAAATTATGGAAAAACATATAAACTATTTATATCTTTAAAAAAATTATATTAAGAAAATAACAACAAAATATAAGATGCACATAAAAAGAATTTTTTTTTCAACATTTTAGACTAATTAAATTAAATTTTATTTCTTATTTTTTAATATTTAATTTCTATTTTTTTAAAGATAAATTTTAATCAAAATATTAACTTTAAAACAAAAAGATTCAAGATATTTACAAACTAGAAGTTGCACGCTTTTGTACTTGCAAGGATGAGCCGATAGGATTTGTGATCAATTGTATATCCACAACAAAAAACTAACCCAACAACATAAGCACAATGCCTAAAAAAAATAGAACAAATCTAACAACAAAAATAAACTTTGAAGAAAAACAAATCTTAGAAAACCTTTTATTTGAATATCCACTACATCAAAGAGAATACAAACGTAGAAAAAAGAAATCCAATAAACTATTTTCAAAAGATCACATAAATTAAATGAATACAATATTAACAATCCATTAAAGATTCATAATAGTTCAACAACATAAGAAAACTTTTGTTAACAAATAGTCTAAAAGAACATTTGATTGCGCCTTTTAAAATGTCTTTCTTTGCCATTTAAGTTAGCTTTATCAGAGAACTCTAACCTAAATTTGAATCATAATATTTTTTTACAGCTAACCAAGCACTTACAATTATCTTTACAATAATCCTTTGTGTAGCCCTAATTCTAATCAATCCCTGGACCTTGTTAATCTTTATCATAATCATAAATCTAATTAATAACTAAGTCTAGTTATCGTATATAATTAAACTTTTATAAAGGTCTAAAAAAAATCAAAATATAATCTTTATGGTTAACTCTTATCCTAATTGAATCTTAATTAGACCCTAACAATAATTTCAACCTTAATTTCAGTAATAGTAATTTGAAAATTCTTTTTTTTTAATTACTCTTGCATATAATATATTATTAATAAATTAAAATATCTAAACAAAATTATAATTTTTAATCAATTCAAGTTCTAAATTAAAGAATTTTTTTTAATGAATTAGTCATTAATTTGAGTAAATTCAAAAATAAAACTAATATAAATAGAACCTTTTTAATTTTTTTTCAAGATTCAAGACATTAAAAAAAAAATATTTTTATTTTTATATTTACATGCAAACATTTGAAAATTTAAAAATAAACTAAATTCTATTTTTCAAAATTTTAAATAAAATTTTAACAATTTTAAAATAAATTTAAAATTAAAATCTATGTTAATAGATTGTTTCTATTTTTCTTAATATTTAACAATATTCCTATTGTATGGCGATCATTTTTTTAATTTTATCAAATCATCAATAATTTTAAAGTAAAATGTAGATTTTAATAGAACCTTGTATTCCTCCTAGGTATTGTTTCTATTGTGTGTGTCTACCAATACCTAGCAATATAGAATAATGATTTTCTAAATGGATGAAAGTATACATTTTTAGAGGAAAACAAATAATAAACTAAACAAATTTATTTTGAGAGAATTCCTCAAGAGATGTGATCACACCGAATGTAATTTCCATATTTTATTAAATGTATTTTTACAAAAAAAAATAGAAGCATTGGTGTGCAATTTGGGATCCAATTATAGGTTGATAGAAACATAAACAATGAATAGACTCACATGAAATATGAGATATCATGATTTTGAGACGCAAAAAATCTCGAGAATTACATATGAGAACAAAAAATTCATGTTGTAAATTCAGTTTCATACAATACTTAAATCATAAAACCTGATGTCGGATCTAACATGTCAGAAAGAACAAATGATTATCAAATTGCAAAACATATCCTAATGATTGTCGAAGTGCAAAACATACAAACGTCAAAAAATCTTTTAAATTCTTTATAATTTAAGAAATTTTATAGAATCATTCCAAAGAATTTCAATCTTGTAAATGATGCAACAAAACATTCTCTTCATTTCCATATGTTACATACTATTCACTTGCAAACATTTCATTTTCTCTATCCGAGATGTATTAAAATCCATTAAGAAATGCAACATTATAGATCTGGAAAGTTTCAAAAAAGTTTTAAAAATAAAAAAATAAGAAAAAGGCTGAACAATCAATTATAAAATAAAAAATATCTTGATGATCTTTGATCAAAATTGAAAAAAAATAAAAACACTAGTGGAGCTTTATGTTAATGCAGCTAGGCCTATTAAATATTGATTTGAAATGCAAAACGATATCATCATATTCTGTTTTAAAAATTGTACGATTGGACAGCTAAAAGGCCGTTTCAATGTACATATTTTCAACGGCCGTTGAAGTCTTTCATGGTAAAGCTTTGATGAAATTTCGTGCTTGTGCCCCACATTTGTTTTCAAACAGAGAAGAGCGGAAGGAAGTCTATTTAGGGAAAATGGCAATATTCAGCCGATCGATTCAAAAGAAGAAAGAAAAAACGCATTACAGATTGTGTCAGAAGTGAAAAAAAAACCCTGAAAAAAACCAAAACGCAAGGAAATTGCACAGTTTTTTTCTCGTCTCCTCACCTCCCGTGTCAGTGAGGGCACTGAAAAAGTATTGGTGGGTCCACAGACGCGTCGAATTGAGAGCACCCACGAACCCAGTCCAGCCAACGCGTTTTCAGCAGCTTCAAGGAAAAGCCCCACATGTCCAGCCTGGTGATCACTCATAGTCCACGTCAGCCTCATGACCTTCAGAATGTCCGTGTTACTTTCCACGCTGCCTCCGGAGCTGTAACTATAAGTACCTGAGCGATTAGGGACGGGAGAATTTTTGAATCTTTTTTGTTTGGGAGTAAATAAGAATGGGAGCTTGTCTTTCAGATGTAGCAGGCGGGCACGAAGGGGTGGGGGAAAATGGTGGGCATGGTAACAGATACGTTTCTCAAGCTCATGCTAATGAGACCAGTGATATGGCTCATGAAGCAGTCGACTTCTTAATGAAAACAAAGGGCGCCCATGGGCTTTCTTCATTGCTAGAGGTAACCCAATAAGTAATTTTTTATAGAACGCTTCTGAATCGAGCGTGATTGATTGATAACCCTGTTTTTTTTTCCATTGAATTTTAAGGAGTTGTAAGATTTTGTGATGTTAGATTGTCCTCCGGTTCTAGATTTTCCAGTAGGTTTTTGTCTAAGCCTGCAGCTTGTTTTCTGGATTTAAAACAGTAAAAAAAAATGTTTCGGCAATTTTCCTTAGAATTGTCCTATATTGTAGATACATATAGATTCATCTACTGTCGTAGAATAGTAATAAAATTTTTATAATATAAAAGGATGAGTGGGTCGAAGTTCAGGGAGATTATCCAGTTTAGGGAAAGGCTACGGAAGCTGGAAATTCAAAATTGATTTAATAAAAATGCTACAACGGGCTTAATCGCTAAGAGGAGCTTAGATATGGGACCGTGAATGATTTTCTGTTACATGCAGTAGCTGTTTCTTACATTCAAGCTAGGGCAGAAAGTTACCATAGTAACCATGCTGGTTTCGAAAACGAAAGTGCTAGGGAAAAAATTGCATTAATTTCCAAATCCACAGTTTCAAGCATCCTAGAAATCCAGTGTTGTTACCAATTTGATTGGTTCACAGAGCTTGAGTGAAAGTCTGATTATGCTTTCACAGAAGTCTTAAGCCATATTTGCCAAGGGTATTATCAATTATGTGTTTGAGCTTGTCCTTGATGGCCCTTTAGATTTTTATCTTTGTTGCTGATTGAGGTTTGGATTTGGCAGTTTGCCAATTTTTTCATAGGCATGGCTGGGTGTGACTGTATAAATATACTGAATTGAATAGAAAATTGAGGAAACTACCAATAATTAATAATGCAATGTCAGTTGCCAAGTCATGTATGTTAATAAATTAAAATGGTTTATATCGTAGTAGCATTGCATGGAATGTGGATTGACTTAGCAATTAAAACTTATAACGGAAGCTCAATTACTTGGGATTTGCTTGGAAATAAAAGAAGAAACAGTGCTTTTCCATCTTGTGCAGCCCAAAACAATTTTTATTTTTGCTTTTCAAAACCAACCCAAAAACAATTAAGATCTTTGATGCCACAGGTACCTTCAAGGCACATGCCTTTTTTCATATTGTTACTGCTTTAACCAAGCTCTAAATTCTTTAACAAATGCACTTTTGGGGTTAGCTAGTTCTTTAAAACTTTTCTGGGTTGTAAATTAAAAAAATACGTTTATTAAATTTCTCATTATTTTCAGGGTCCTCCTGGGTTTGCCTTGCTAACATCCCTGGGCCTGGTCATTTGGCCCAGGCATGTCTGAAATGTACCCTAAGCAGCCTGGTACATGTTCATATCCCAGGTTGGATGCAACTTGGTTTTTGGCAGGGCTTGTCACATGCTTGGCCGTTTGGTCTGCATATGTCTGAGACATGCCCCAAACCTGGATCAGACTGGTTCAGTTTCAGCAGGCATACCTGAAGGACCTTGTATCACTGATTTTTAATCGTATCAGAAAATCTAGCAGTAAACATAACAAGTGGAACAAAAGGAAATTTAATGCTCCTATATCTGCTAGTATTCTTATAGCAATCATTTTCATGAAAATGAATTCAACTGCAAAAGGACTACAGCTTCAACTTCCTTATTCTATCTTAAATATGAAAGTGCCTGTTATTATGAGTTGGATAAAAATAGCTTTACTAATGGCTGAGTTGACTACAATGCAGGTTACATTATTCAAACAATCACACAGGAACCTTGACAGTCACAAGTCTGTAACCTCCAGTGTAGCCAGTTTATTAGAATCTTTAAATTGTTAATGTTTAGCCCAGAAATAATGATAAACAACAATAAACACAAGTAGAACAAAATAGTTACAAAAGACACAACGACTTTATCCTGGGAAAACCCTCCAACTAGAGGGAAAAACCCAGCCACACCAGAGAAATATCTCTTTTATTAATAATAGAAGTTCAAGTACAATGCTTTCAACTTGATGCAATTCCTACTCACAAAGCAATCACACACACACACACACATATAGAATTGAGAGACTCTTCATATCACAACCGAAGGTCTCTTCAATTTCCAAAAACAAGTCTTTTCATATTTCCAAATGCATGACTCTTCGCATGTCCCATGTCTCTTCATTTAATAAAATGTCAAATATTTAGAGTGTGACACCTAACACACATTGAATGCCACATTGTGCTCACTTAAGATGACTGAAATATCATCATATATATATATATTCTCTAGCTATGACGCAATACAGAGGTATTGTCCCAATTTCAACATATAGCAAAATCAGAGATACATATCTCTATCGCAGCTACAATCTTCAACACTCCCTCTTAGCAAGAGAGAGATCTTTAGTATGGCAGGCACACATAACTGCAACCAAAGATGTCAATAATAAATTCTCATCACATTGTTATCTCAGCATAACATAATTCATCATAGTTACTTCATAAGTGCATAAAATTAAAGTCTTGGAGTCACACATGACTTTCACCATGCCTACTCATTGAGGGTGGTCCACCACACCTACTCGCTGAGGGTTGAACGAGGGCTTTAACCTCAGACTTCTCCAAGAGAAGAATGCATTTCCACCATGCCTACTCGCAAAGGGTGGTTCACCATACCTACTCGTAGAGTGTGGAACGAGGGCTTTCACCTTAGACTTCTCCTAGAGAAGAATGCATTTTCACCATGCCTACTTGCAGAGGGTGAATCCACCATGCCTACTCATAGAGGGTGGAACAAGGGATTTTACCTCGTTCTTCTCTCGCAGAGAAGAACTCATTAACAAGGGATTTCACCTCGAATTTATCTCGTAGAGAACTCATTAACAAGGGATTTCACCTCGAACTTCTCCTTCACATAGAAGAACTCATTAATAGCATGTATAACAATGGCTGAGATTCTCTCTCAACAGAGACTCCCTCTCAGCAGGGACAACTTTGATCACCACAATAAGATAACTGATTCCAGTTTGACCAAACAAGGAGCTTTAGCAGTTACACTGCCACATAAGTTTGCAAAGAAATAGACATCTCCCTCCGTTACGTAACCTCCCTCTGAAGCTGAAAAGTCTCCCTCTAAATATCATTTATTGTATATGATCTTCCTCATTTAATGAAGATATGTATCATCAATTGAGTCCCATGACTACAAGGAACGTCCCCATGTTTATGAATCTCTCATCATCTCATTGCTTCTTGATGCGTCTTGCAATCAAGAGAGATAAATAAAGTCAACCTATCATAAAGAGATATATAGAGATCATTGCTAAAAAAAACAAACACTATTCCCATTTCTGTAAAAAAATAAAAATAAAAATCATAGAATACTTATCTCTTTGTAGTCTGGATGCGCAAAATTTGAAAACTGCTCTCAGGCTTAATCAGTTGTTAACTCTTAACAATCAATAGAAGTATGCCCATACACAAAATGTTTGAAGTAGATGCAGAGATGGCTATAGCAGATACTATGATAACTTAGACTTGAAGATCACAGTTACAGTCTCACCCAGACTCCTTACAAAAGTGTATTTTATTCTTCTCAAAATTTTTACCAAGAGAGAACTATCAAAGCTAAAATAGAGAACGCCACTCAGTGTTTCTTCAATGCTATGAACCGTAGAACATAAGACACCAACAACACTATCATCCATCCAATAATGAAAACGGTCAGAATGCAAAAGGTTTGCCAACGAACAAGAGAGCTCAACAACTTAACCATCAGGAGTTAAGAGACCTCCATGGCAATTAGGAGGATGAATCGATGCCTCAGATGCACATGAAGAATATTGATAAATTGCCGTCTTAAGAATATTGCAAGCTCACGATATTGCTCTCCAATAATGTACAGAAAAATGACAAACTGAGAATTCGAACCCATGTCCAAAATATGAAGAAATATAATATCCACGAATAGTCACGAACTGGGACCATTATACTTGAGAGGAATGCACAAAACTGGAGCAAGAATATAATAATAGAAGATCTATATCGCTACTACAACATTCAACACTTCCATATTGCTGTAATCTTGCCTGGCTCTGATACCATGTTAATGTTTGGCCCATAAATAATGATAAACAACAATAAACAAAAGTAGAACAAAATAAGTACAAAAGACACAACGCCTTTATCCTAGGAAAACCCTCCAACTAGAGGGAAAAACCCAACCACACCAGAAAATATCTCTTTTGTTAATAGTAAAAGTTCAAGTACAATGCTTTCAACTTGATGCAATTCCTACACACACACACAGAATTTAGAGACTCTTCATATCACAACCGAAGGTCTTCAATTTCCAAAAACAAGTCTCTTCATAATTTCAAACGCATGACTCTTCGCATGTCCCATGTCTTCATATAAGAAAATGTCAAATATTTAGAGTGTGATACCTAGCAGACATTGAATGCCACATTGTGCTCACTTAAAATGACGGAAATATCATCATAAATATCTTCTCTAGCTATGACACAATACAAAGGTATTGTCCCAATTTCAACATATAGCAAAATCAGAGATAAAGATTTCTATCGCAGCTACAATCTTCAACATAAGTAAGCTTTTAATACATCTTTGAAATGTTGTGTTAGCTTTGCTCAATCGTCCCTCTTTCTTTGCGCATGTTCTGCTGATGTAGAATCTTTGCCAGCAACTCTCGTCTTTGATGTTGTTTGGTGTAGCCTGTGCCTTTCTATCAGTATTGGCCTGTTGCTCACCCATTGTAAACTTGATACCTGCATCCCATTTCCATTATGACCATACATTGATGACTGATGTGACTGTCTTATTTTGTGTTACCTGTGTGTGAGATGAAACAAGATTGCATGGTTTCTTGGAATAACTTTGGCAAGCATGGACAGCATATTATCATTCCTATTGGTCTGAATATTAGAACATAGAGAGTTGATCTTGGCTTCTCTAAGGTCATATTAGCAGGTGATGGACAACATAATTTTTCTCCTGCAGTTTGACAGAAGATTAATTTCAAACCAACTCTTGATTCTTCCCATTTCAAGAAACCAGTTTGTGAACAATCTTTTCATGGAGTGTGTACAAAATGTAATGAGTGATGGGGAGACCATCCTAGAATTGTTACTTGTTCTTGAGTGAATATGCCCTGCTTTTAGCATTATTTGATCTTTGATTCTTAATTTCTTTGCCTTTTGCATATTATTCTCGGACCATGTTTACAACAGTTTTATTATTTCCATCATCTTTGGGAGATATGTTATTAGTGGGAAAAAGTTGTTGACGGCCATGTTATGTAGCAGCTCTGTCCATCTTGGTTGTGCAATCCAAGTTTAAGGGGGCATAGGATGTGAGGATAGGTTATGCCATATGTTACACCAAGATTCTGGGTAGGGGATGGCAGGGGACGCATTATTGGGACATATTTTTAGGGAGGGCATTTTCAGTGGACAGCAGGGGAGGACTATTGGAAAATGGGGAAAACTAAACAATTTAGGAAATTTCAAATATTTATATGATAACATTGATGAGGAATTCATCATATACCTTATAGATCTTTAATATGTAACATTAGATTGAACTCAAATCTCATATGAGAGTCGACGAAAACTTAACAAAATTTAATTGCTTTCATTGTCAATGTACAAATATGTTATATAAAAATTACATTAAAGTGCCCTAAGGCTGCAAGTTCCAATTGCAAAATGACAAAAACATAGAAAATATGCTGCTGCCCCCAAGTGTCATATTTTAGCGTTGAATCAAAATCAGAGTTTGAGTTTGAGAGTCCAGAATACTATGGAATTTTCAATTAGGACAATCCAACTCACTTAAGCCTTAATTGACATTGGCCAAATTACCTTAAATAGTCTACTTCTTGCACCCCAAAGATCACATCAAAGAGAGATCAACGACAATTGCTTCCCATTTGACTTCATTATTGGTCTTTGAGCCAAGAAAAAGTTATTTGCCTTTTACAAGTTTTTTGACAAATCTTTGACAACTGCTTCAGCATCTATATAGCCTCTATATTCCCTTTGGAGTCACCATTAAAATTCAAATTAAGGAATCCTTGTCAAGTGGGGGATCCCTGTAGCCCTACGTCAATTACATTGCTTAGCCATTATCCCATGAACAGTGGGGTGAAGAATGGAGAACCTTGCTAAAGGAAGGTTATTTTACATTTTGGCGACCCTCGCATTGTAATTTGAGATATAAATTTCAAATCTAAGATTGTTATCATGGATACAACTCTTAAAATAAAATTCAGTACCTATTTTTGCAGACTTGGAAAATGCTAATAAATTTAGTACACCTAAGTGAGTTATTGATTACTTTGCTTAAACACTTGGATGTTTATTGATGAAGTGATGTGACTTTGAATATTAATGAGTTGTTATGGTTATCGGAGCTTCAATTCTGTACAATTGAGTAGGATTAACCATGGATTAAGTGATTAAAATTGTGATTAGTTGTCAACCACGAAAACAATTGTAAGGTAAGCCAAGATCATTTATTACTGTGAAAAAAAGGAAAGGAGATGTAGGGTATAATATTATGCTAGGAGGCTCTACAAAAACACTAGCTGAGTCTGAACCAGTTTAGACTGGGTATTGATTGTGGCAGGACCTTGGCCAAACTTGGGCAAACCTAGGGAAAACTCACTTGGGATCAAAAAGTCATGTTTTAATTAAAGAAGAGCATAAATGTTAGTAAACCTTAACTGACTACTTTCCTTAGTTCTGAAACTCGCTCATGATTAAAAAAGGCACATTTTTCATGCAAAAAGGCAAAAAGACCCATAATTATGTATTAACCATAACAAACAACTTACACACCATCAAGGATGAGGAACATGAGCCTGCTACATAGGACTTGCATGGTGTAGTGGGAGGGCATTGGCACAACTTGTGATTCTAATGAACCAGCTGATAACATATATCTTTCTGTGAAAAGCAATATGATTAAAAAAGCCACATTTTTCATGCAAAAGGGAAAAAAAAAACCCATAATTATGTATTGACCAGAACAAACAACTTACACACCATCAAGGATGAGGAACATGAGCCTGCTACCTAGGACTTGCATGTTGTAGTGGGAGGGCATTGGCACAACTTGTGATTCTAATGAACCAGCTGATAACATATATTTTCTCTATGGAGAGCAATATGATGATTTGTAGTGATTTTCTATGTGTAGTTGTACAAATATAACCCGTGTTGAGTTAATGTCAACATTATGATTTGACTTTTGACATTGAATTATCAATTATCAGCTGCATTCTATGTTTTATAGATTTTAAACCCTTTTGATTTATTGTTGACATTTATGGTTTGATGCTTGAGATAAAATTATTAATTATTAGCTACATTCTGTGTTTTACAGATTTTATATTAGCATGTGAAAAATTTACAAGATAAATCAATGCAAAAATTTAAATACAGAAATTAGCTGATAAATGATAACTCAATGTTAATTGTCAAATCATAAATGTTGAAGATTGATGTGGACAACTTAAACAACCACAAACTATTTTTGCCATCAAAGGTAATAGAAACTGTGAAAGGGAACTCTAATTTCTGAGTGCTACAGGAAACTCAAGTTTAAACAGAACAATTCAAATTTAAACCCAACAATGCAGCATATTGTTTCTTTAACAGACTTGAATGCAGAGCTGGAAGAACACAGATATTGTTTATATCCCTGCATTATTTGCCAAGACGATTTCAAGCCATTGACTGCAGACTTTATCAAGACATTCCAAAAACAAAATGAACAAAATCAATGAATCCCCTGTTCTAACGCCTCTACGTTTCCTACTCCTTTGGCAATTCCAGTTACTTGCTGTCAAACTCTTTCTTTCCCCTTGATGCCAACAGTCTCCCTTTCCCTCCACTACCCAGCCAATCCGCACTCAATTTCTGTGCCTTCCCTTTCTGTCTATGCGCCGTGTGCCTCCAATCCCCTGTCTCTGTTCCTGTACTCTCAACCCCAATACTGTTTGGCATCCCCCTCTTAAACTGCTTGATTCCTTCTGAAGACCAAAATGGAAATACAAGGAACCACCAACCTAATTCCAATAACTGCCATTGGTTCATTCTCTTAACATGAGACACACAAAAACAGAAATCTTTCTAACAAGAACAAAATTGGAAGTAAAACAAATTAAACAACGAACAAACTAAAATTAGTTGTAAGAAACGATGCTCCTGCATTAAAGATAAAATCAAAATGGATAGCTGATAAATGGTAATTTGATGTTAATTGTCAAACGATAAAATGTTAAAATCAAAATGGTTTATATCATAGTAGCACCATGTAATGTCCCCTTCCTAGTGATGGTTAACAGAGAAGAAATATTTAGCCTTTTCCATTCCCTGAGGCTAGAAAATCAATTAAATAGTAAGGGAATAATTAAATGTTAGCCCAAAAAGCTAAAATTATTTGCATTATATTTAATTATTTATTATGTTTAATGTTGGGGCCACACTTAAGTTATAACATTACACCTAGTAAGTGGCATGGTGGAGATTTAATTAATATCAAGTGAGTATTAATTTATGTCTAAGTCTAAAGGCCAGAAATAAAGAAGGGCTTTGAATGCTTTTTGTGGCTGAAGATTTATTTATAGTCATCGATGGAGAGGAAAAGGGATTCATTCAATCAATCAATCTTTTTATCGTTTTCTCTCTGCAAGAAGAAAGCTTCAGCTTTTCAGGATGAAACTCCTAGAAATCACCAGCTTGGACGCAAACCCAGGCTCTTCATGAATTCACAGTTAATTTTCTTCATGGTGGATGTTTGATTCTGCAACCAGAGACAGTGTTTGACCTGCAATAATAAAGATTATCTCATGAGATTGATTCAGCAAGAAATAAATAGCAGATACACTAGTGGCTGGGATTGATGTTTAAAGAATTTCTACCTGCCATTGGGAGATTGCAGCTTGATTATTAGTCTGGATGCCAAAAACAATGTATTGAGTCTGCCATAATTCTGGTCATCCTTTGTTATTGGAATTCAAACTGATTTACTGGTATGTTTCCAATGATATAAATTATTGAAAAATCTGATAATGCAATCAAGTTTCAGAATTTCGATGGTGCATTCATGATTTGTAATTCTTCATTGCATTATTTTATTTATGCGTTTGGAAATTGAAATTAGATAAACTCTGTTGAGCATCAATTTATTTAGATAAATAGGCATATTCTTGTTTAAGTTTCAAAGGTGCAGAGAAAGGATATTTCACACCACATGGAATTGGACTTGACTCAGCATACCAAAAGTACAAATGGAATTCAATTACTAGGATTTATTTGGTGAAATAAAAATAGTGAGGAAAGCAAACCAAAGCTATAAATGGAATTCAATTATATGAATTAATTTGGGAAAATGAATAACATGAGAAATTCATCAGAAGAAGTAAAAATACAGTTTTTGTTGTTTTCAAAACTAAAATAAAGGGAAAAATATGCTGTTTTTCCATCTGGTGCAGAACAGAACACTTTTCTTTTTGCTTTTTAAAACCAAAGTGGGGTTCTCTTTAAAGTGGGATCAAGGGTCAACATCACTCATGGTGTTTGGGGATAGTGCCCTTGGGGAGATACAAGGTGGAGCCGCTCTCACCTAGTCTACTGTCATAGCCTCCACCAATTCCTCCTCAATCGTCTTAAAAGAAAGAAATTAAACATGCAATGATTAACTTCATAAGCCCAGCAATTCATGGGAATGAAACAACAATTATTCTAAACAAAGACAGCGATACATAAAGCAGCAATTAATTAACCCTAAGTGGTGGTTAATCATTACTAATCAGCAGTGATTCCTCCAAAGGGCATGTCTTATCAAACTATATTAAGAAGTGTTGGTTAGTTTTGGAAGGGCAGCAAATAAGCTAAGAAGGTACACCCCATTTATTAGAAGTTGTATAACTTGAGAAAGTGGTGACTCTTCATCCCTTTTAAAGGAATATATAAGGTGAATCTCTTCATTGGAAAGAGGCATTAAAGAAAATAAAAGATATCAGAGAAGGTTAGAAATACATATGGAGCATTCGGTTGCAAAATTCTGATATACACTCGTACGCTTGAGAATGTAAATATTTTTATATGTATGCTTAGTGATATGCAATGTGGTTAGACATCTATAATCTTTTTTTATTTTTGATCGGTAATGGGCAGCCATATTTAAGACTGCCAAACAACACTCTAGTCATTCAAATCTGCGAGCACAACCCAGCGTAGGCACAAGCCTGCCAGCACAATGGCCCAGCGGGGATTTGAACCTTGGTGGCAATCTCCTAGCGAAGTGTTTTGACCGCTGCTCTAAATGGGTCACCCCAAATCTAGACATCTATAATCTTCATACATCTTTAACTAAGATATTAATAAAGCCTTGTCAATCTACCGTGCTTCTTTAATTAATAAAATTAATCTACTCCTTGTTTTGACAAGCCATCATATGTGGAATAGAAGGAAATAAGTTAGGGAGAGGCAATAGACCGGTTCCCTCGAATTAAGTAGGCCACCCCAAGTGATGGAATTGTCTTAGTTGGATGTTTTTGCTACTTGTGCGCCAAGGGGTGGGCTGTTATAGTTGGTTGCGCAGTGCTCTGGGTGACCTTTTGAGGTTTTTCTTTTCAAATTCTACTATGATTGGTTGTGGGTATAAGCTAGGGTTTAGGTTTTTAGCAAATTTATCTATCATTTCTATGATGTTAATTGTTCATTAAATCTCAAACTCTATAACTTCAAATGAATTAATTTTTTTAAAATGTTATTGTTCTATGTTCCATGGCGTTTTAGGGATAGGGATGGGGGAAGACATGGGACATGTTTTCGAGGTGTTTCCTAGAGGGCCATTTTTAGGGGAAGGTAGGGGATGACGGTGTACAAATTTTTAAAAATATATAATATATATCATAGTTCCTAGACTCTCTAGGACTCTCTGAGCCCTGACAAGTTCCGTGTCGAGTGACCCTAGCCAAGTCCTAGGGGCTAGGACTCTCCAGAAACTCAGCCTAGGCAATACTCCTTAGAAACCTAGTTTATGTCGAGTCTTGCCGAGTCTAGGAACTATGATATATATTCATTTTTCAAAATATATTAATATATTATAGAGAGAAAGAGGGAAATAGTGAGAGATATGTCAATAACTGATAAAAAAAATATCAATATGTAATTAATCACGAGTAGCAGTATAGTAACATAATAAATTTGAATAAAGTATTATAACAACACAATCGAACATCATAAAACCATGGTCTATCAATACCTAAAAGTCTCAAACATTTATCCAGAATTCTCAAACAACAAAATACAACAGCCTATGCAACTAAGTCTCATTCGGGCTATCAATATCCAAAGACTTAAAACCATCTGGGTCACTATAACTGTTTGGCAAAAGTGGATCATCCAATGGTAGCCACTATTGTCGGTGCTAAATAGTAAACATTTTCAAAGCAAATAAAGTACAATCATACAAGGAGATAAAATAATGCATTTTTTTAGTTTGAAAACTCAAGAATGAAACTATTCAAGTATGGTACTAAGACTCGGACTTGGCATGACTTAGCAAATTAAACGTCTGTAACTTTTAATGTTTATTTCTTTGAATATGTTTGATTCTCATACATTTGAAATTCATATAGCTGGTTTGATTCTCATACATTTGAAATTTGAATATTTGTTTTGATTCTCATACAGAGGTATTGAAGCAAACAATTTTTTTTTTGTTTTTAACGCAGGGGGCTGTTCCCAACCATAGGGGATAGCTAGTCGTCTCAGAAATGTCCCCAAATGGCCGGGGACGTTTCCTGGTGTTTTGGAGTGTTGAGCAGGTATCGGGACAGGAAGGCAATGTCCCCTCCACATCCTACCATCCCCAAAATGATTAGGGGATGGGGATGCCAAGTTTTGGGGTAGGGGATGCGTCTCCATGTTTCATAGCTATTGTTAATTAAATTATATTGTTGGAATTGTTAATTTTGGTCAAAACAGTTACATCCCAATTTGGGGACACTACATCTACATTAAGGCTTTTAAGGTCATAGGGACCTTCATGGTACATGGTATTTTTTATATTTTTTGTAGCCTTCCATTAATATCCAAATCCTTCAAAAAACACTCTTATAGGCCCCGTTTGTTTCGCGGAATTGGAATTGAGTCAAAACCTTATTATCACAAAACCAGGTTTTGAAATCCCGGTTTTGCATCTTCGGGTTATAATTTGGACCGTTTGGTTGCCCTGGAAGATGGATTAGTCAATCCATCTTTTGTGTTTGGTTGCCAATTTCAAAATTGGAATTGGAATTGACAAATTCCAACTTCCGCGTTTGGTTCACAATTTCGAATTGGAATTGGAATTCGACAAAGACTTTATAATTTTTTATTGTTATTGAATAATGCTTAATTTATATTGTGATTGATTTTGTCCATTTTTTTATTTTTTTTATTTTTTATTTTTTATTATTATTGAATACTGTTTAATTTATATTGTGATTCCATTTTTTTAAATTTATATAAAATATCATATTTAATCTTTCACAAATGACAAATACATCATATTTTGTTTTTATTTGATATGGAAACAGACATGCTGATTGTAAAGTTATATGACATCGAGACTA